>JAOXNG010000021.1:109946091-109956393 GCA_028566535.1 Scolopax minor | reverse complement strand
AGTCATTATAATTTAATACAAGAAGTTGTATGCTCTGTGATCTTTAGGTAATGCTTGATATATAAAATGCAATATTTCAGTAGCAGGGTTTTTTTCAACTATTGAATACAAATTTCTTGCAGTTTTTGTTGCATTACAATATTTTTCATTGCTTTTGAACTTCAGTGACAATGTAATATATCTTTATATGGAGGCTACCAAGAGAGTTTCTCTGGACAGAGAATAATTTTTATGTTGTTATTTTGCTGGTTGCTGTTGGATTCATACGCACATACATATTTAATATTTTATATCATTGTATCTTTGTACTGTTAATTGTTCAGTAAGAACAAAACACATTTAGGTTAACTTTCCCTTTTGGTATTCCTGCACTAACTATGGGAGGAATTAACCTTAATTATCTGTGAAGCATCACATACACTTACAACACTCAGCAAGTAATAAGCCAAATTTTGAAGTTTCTCCAAAGTTCAAAATATTCTCTTTATGTCCCATATCACTACATGGTGCACAGCAGTACTGAGGGACACCTCTTTTCAAGGTATAGGTTGATCCATCCTATTCTTTTTTGTTTCTCCATCTCAGAACGAGATTAGAGCTCTGTGCCTCAGTAAATGCATTAAGGAAGTAGCTGAGGTGCACTTACTTACATTTTGAAACAGAAAACCTGGCAGACACCTGAAAAATCAACCCTCTTCAGAGGCTAAAATCAATTGCTGTCTTCTGGGTTTACTCAGTCTTCAAGTCAGCTCCTATTGAGGTTGATCCACTTGTGCAGAAACTCAGTAAGGGCTTCAGCACTTGGCCCAATAATAATTTTTTTTTTAAATTAAATAAATAAAAATGAAGCCTCTCTTTAAGGAAAATATCAATATCACAGTATCTTCGATTGTCCTCTGCCCAGCATCTAATTTAGTCACTAGACAAATGAGAGAAAATGAGTGTTCAGAAACACTATGGACTTCCATAAGGTCCTCAAGTTTCTCCAACAGTCCTTTGTGCTAGGCTCGAGGGCTGTCTTTTCCTTTAAATAGTCGGAGAAGATCCAACTTGAACCAGGAAGGGATTAGCTGGCTGCGTAAGAAATCCCTGGAGAGGAGAGGAACGCACAGAGCTGTAGCACTCTGCCAGGCAACGAGCACCACTCCAGCCCAGAGTACAAACCAGAAAAGCTGCCATCACTAACAGATGAGCTTTAGAAAAAGGAGCTGAAATAGTTTAAGGTACAGGTGGTCATACGCAGTGCCCACCCTACATCTCTAATGGGTGAAATATGGCAGAGAAGAGCACATGTGCACTTCTCTGTTGCTTGGCATTACAACCAGCACAGCTGAGGCACTGCTCCCATTTGCTCCTACCACTGAGGCAGTAATCTCCAGCAAAGGAGCAGTGCTCACAGCAGGAAGCAATAACTTCTAAAGACCAACACTAACGTTTGCTTCAGTGCCCACAAAACAAAGCCTCTGGGGAAGCCACCAGGGTGGTCTTAATCACAACAGGATCCTCTCCAGGCACAAGAATTGCTCAGGTTTGCAGTGGCAGAAGAGGTGGCTAAATGGTTCAATAAGCTCCTGTCCTGCCTACACCAGACTCTTCATCACGGGCCTCGTAATTTAGACCTATCAGGACCTGATAGACCTTGGCCACACTGGACATTGAGAAAAATATAGGCACAATGGGATTAATTTATTTTAACAAACTAAAAATGTATTGTGCTTTTGGAAAGAAATTCATAAATATTATGCTTCCATGGAGTAAAACAATATGTACCAATATATTTTCTGCCCCAACTTAGGAAATGGGTTCCCAACTCTTAAGATTACACAAATGTTTTAGTGAGCACGGTTTTACATGTACATAATTCCTTCTTTTTCCTGATGCATTTGCAGGTAAAAGCTTCACGGACATGTGTGATGGTTCTTATATTTTTGTAATATATCTCTACCTGAAGAGCAGCAAATTATAAAAACAGATTCTATAAGTTATCAGGTTGCTGCAGAGGAAAAAAAGCAACACCACAAACAAACTATAAAACAAAAAAACTCCCCGCAAAACCAAACAAACACTGTTCTCACATTTAAAACTGTTTTCCTGACTTTTTCTCTCAAAAAATGCATAACATTAGTTGTGTAAAAACTAAACCACCATATGAGGCATATTTTAAAGCCTCATATAAACAATGAAGCTTTTATGGCATCCTCAGAGCAAAGAATGTCCAAATATGGCTGAGTTAAGTACCCTGAGAATTAACTGCTCTTAATAAATTCACTGAAGTTTGTAAGTCCATATTTACCAAGAATCAGAAGAGAAATAAAGGGAAGAGAATGTGATTCAACTCATTTTCCTGTACCATTCTCTAAAGATGTGGTGTTATAAACATCCTCCATATCTTGGATGCTGGAGGCATCTGTTGAATCTTGGTCACTGACTACAATTCCTACTGAAGAAAGGCTAGAAATGAAGGAGTGCATCTTTTTTGCATAAATATCCCTAATGTTAAAATAAGGTAGGTCATTACATTTCTCTTTGCGATCATTGTTGCATTGGTCTGGATCAATATCTTTTTGTTTTTGATAGTACTTAGAGAACTTATTGAAAATAATGGTGATTGGAAGTGCTACCACTAGTATCCCACAAATAATGCATAGGGTGCCAAGCAGCTTTCCAGCAAGCGTGACCGGGTAAGTGTCCCCATAACCAACAGTGGTCATGCTGATGGTTGCCCACCACCAGCAAACAGGGATGCTGTGCAGTTCTGATGAGTCATCATCTTTCTCCACTGAGTAGACAAGCACCGAAAAAATAGAAATCCCAACAGACAAAAACAAAAGCAGAAGTCCAACTTCCTGATAGCTATGTCTCAAAGTGGCACCTAAAGACCGCAGTCCTACAGAGTGCCTGGCCAGTTTCAGGATGCGAAATATCCTCATTAGCCTCAGGATCTGGACCACTTTCCCCATGTTTTCAATATCTTCACTTTCTTCTTCTTTGGTGTCCACAGCCAATGTGGCATAAAATGGGATAATGGAGACAAAATCAATGATGTTCAGTGGTTTCTTCCAGAACTTCTTTTGACTCGGAGCAGCGATGAGCCTGATCACTAGCTCAGCAGTGAACCAGATGATGCACGTAATCTCCACAGCTTCCAGCACAGGGTCTTCAATCTCCCTATCATTGGCATCAAGCCTTTGAAACTCTGGCATACTGTGAATGCACATAGCCACGATTGATGCCAGGACAACACTCAGGGACGACACAGCAATTAACTTGGCAGACAAACAGTATGCAGGATTTTCCATTCTGACCCAGATCTTCTTTCTTATTTCACCAAAACACAGATTGTCAAACTTTTCCAGCTCTTTATCAAATATGGATGACTCTTCATTCGAGGAGTCTATACTTCTGTCATTGCTCTTTTGATCCCAGTCTTTCTCAGGACCTTCTTCTTTCCTTTCTTGGTACCGATTGCTGCAGCAGGAATCAATAAACAACTCATTTATCCCCCAGTACTCTATTTCCTGGCAAAAGGAAAAGACACAAAGTTCTTCCATGACATGAAGTTTGCCCGTATAGTAAAAATTCAGAACATACTGGAACAAGGAAGGATTCCTGTCAAAGTAATATTCCTTGTCTGCAACACTATAATCATCACACAGTTCTAGAATGGCCTCTTCTGAATGGCATTTGAGAAGCTTCCCGAGTCTGGTATGTGGAAATCGGAGCAAGGTGTTTTGATCCACTGATTGCTTAAAGCCACCCACGTTCAAATTGATAAGTTCTGCATCTTTGCCAGGTCTGCGGAAAAATTCACCGTAAACCATTTTGAACAGAAGAGTTCCACTGCTGGTGCCCAATGAGATTACATTGAACCTGGAAAGAACATAAGATACTGTTAGAGCACTTAATTTAGTTTTTGCTCTTGTGACACATTCTTTTTTCCATCTCCAGTTACTGTGAAATGTACAACAACAACAACAAAAAAGAAATGAAACAATGAATACCATTATTCAGCACTTCACAGAAGTAGGTTTAAATCAGTTTGATGGTTTAACACAGCTTTAGCTAATTTGAAAGCAATGGGTCTGGTTTAGTTATGCTTAATTTTGTCTAGCATGGAGGAAAAATACCTAATCTTCCAGTAAATCAGTCTCTGTTCTACTATCACATTGAAATCAATAGTCATGAAATAAGTTTACTTCAAATGATGCAAAAAATCTTTAGTTTAAAGACAGAAAACATGTCAATTCATCAAAACATTTAGGACAAAGCTTAAGAGCAGGTGTCTATCAATTATGGTTTCAGTAGGGTTGCATTGATTTATATGATGATGCAATTTATAATCCACTCCTTTCAAGGTTATCTGATGGAATGTGGACTGCAATCACAGCTGTTGTCATATGAATTAATTTCTTCCTAGAGTCATCCATAAAAGAGAATTCTGTATTCTTGAAAATATATAAAATATGTATTCTAAGCTTTCCAATTCCTGGCTTCAGAATTTTGTCTAGTACATATTTGGGTATCTGCACTCCCTGAAGGTATTTTTCTGCCTGCCTTCTTACTCACCTGGAGTGTCACAACCCTCTAATGACATTGGTCAGTTCCAGAAGCAGTTCTTACTTTGCCACAGCATAGCCATAACTACTGTGGTAATGCTGAGAAGTTGGTGTTGAAATGTCATTTCTGGAAACAGGAGCTTCCAAACATGGAACTTCCAGAGAAATGTTGCCTCAGCAAGTAACTGTGGATATCTGCAGATATACAGAAGGACATTTCAATGTTTCCTATTTTACTATAAGTTAAATCATTCAGCTGAAACTGAGTTTGAAAAGGCAGATATAATTACTAACAAATAAGTTAACTTCTTCAGGAAAACTTAGCTCTTGCTTTCCCTCTAAGGAACAGTTCTTACACTTGTTATGAGATGATATATAATTTCTGATCATGAAGAGAGCAATTTTTTTTCAATTCCTGACACTTAAACATTAATTGACGTATACCAAGCTAATTTATTTCAATTTAATATGGAAGTCAATGAATTTTAAATGTGATGAGAGAGCATCATAATTCTCCAGTCCTAACAGATGGACTTATATCATGCAATGAAATTGCTTTGGTGCTCTGTAATGGCTTGGGGAATCTACTCAAGGAACAGACTGTAATTTCTTTATCTGTCCATATTTCATTGCCTCCTGCAATAGCACCAATTATGAATCAAAGTTGGGACATGTTAGAGTTTGTGTATTTTTTGCTGCTCCTCAAGGTCTCCTGACTCAGTTAATGAAGGTCATATTTATTTCCCTGTTCACAGTGTGTGCACCACCAGAGCTGTACCCCTGCTGTATGCTGGCATGAGAGAGGAGCACTAGCACAGGTTTACATAAAAGAAACCTGGGCATTTTCCTCAAACAGGAGTCACTGTAGACTTCAATAAGTGCCACAGTGGATGTCTGGGATACTGGGCCTCAAGGGTGAACCCCACTTTACACCACCAGCACAAGCAGGAGACAAAAGAACAAAATAATTCCACCCTACAATCTTTATTCACTGTCAGCTAGAACAAGTCTGCTTTCATTCAGCCTCAGGTACTAGCCTTAATGGCCTAGTTCTTTTGAGCCATATAGCCCCACTCCCTGAATTTGTGAAGATAGCAAGGGCTACCTTTTTGCAGCTTCAAATAATAGACTAGAGACATGGGATCTTGTGGAGAAGGGAAGACTCCACTGAGATGAATTGACCTTTTCATACAAATCAACAGTGAATACCCTGAACAGAGATAAGTCTATGACTCTACCACTGCTAGCTACAGCTCCATCAATCACACAGAGTAACTCACTGAAACTTCTTAGGCACCTCTACGTAATCCAGTACTGATTTCCTCATAATTTAAAAAAAAAAAACTGACTGAACTAGTTGCATCGCAGAGCTACTGATCCCAAATCTATCATGCCAGATGGAATGATCCACCAAAGCTGCTTGCCTTGGAGGGACCCACTCTGCTGCAGAGCTCCCAATCTCCTTTTACTGCAGCAAGACCTAAAGGGAGATAACCCCATCCTGCTTCACAGTAGGGCAATGATGTTGAATTTTTGCAACAATTGCAAATTATTGCGCAATTTTGTCCTTGTAATTTGTTGATTATAGCAAAAGATGGAAATGGGAAAAGCCTTAAAAACTAGGTTCAAACTTCTGATTAAATGCCAAGGACACAGATCCATGCTGGGAGGGAAAGCACCAAACTGTCCAGAGAGCTGAAGAGTTCATCAGCCAGAAGTTGAATCCCTCCAGCTGAGACTGTTTCATAGTATCTATAAAATGCAATGGAGAACACCTACTGTTTAGAGGAGCAGCAACTCCCTGCAGCTGCCATGAAAGAAAGGACTTCTGTTTCATTCTTGCCACTCCAGAGATTTCCAAATGGGGTGAGAGCAGAGAAATAGATCACTGGGAGCTTATGGTAGCATGGTTTCAGGGCACAAGCTAATGCATATCAGGTTCTAATACAGTTCCATTTTTTCTGTTTCAGGGGAGGTTACAAAGGACTTTCTGAGCCATGATCTTCTCCCTCACCTCACCTTTAACTTCCCCACACACAAGGGTATCTTTAGGTTTGTCACAAACCTCACTAGAGACCTACTCAGTGCTGTTCTCTCTTCCTATTTTCCTTGTATTATTTTTGATAGTCCTTCACGCAAGTAGGAACACAGGGTCTGATGCTGTAAACCTCACGTATTGTAGTTCTGCTTCTTTGTGGGACTCGTTCCAAAATCTCATAGTAATCTCCCTATGTATAACAACTACTGTCACGTATAACATATGAACAACCAGGCCCAGAAGACGCTGAAACTACATATTTGCTCTGGCAATTAATTCTGCAAAAACAGATCTCTATCCAGGGGGAGCTTTATTTACATAGTGAAAAAAAAAAAAAAAAAAAAAAAGAAAAAGTGTTACTTTTAAAAATGCAAAAGAGCATTTATTTTTTTGGCTGAACTACAACCGCCTTTAAACAAACCCCTAAAAACTTATCTTAAATTCAAATTAGTTTGAAACATTAGTTTTACAGCATGCACAGCCTACCAGACAGTCAAGATAAAGTTCTTGTTCTGCTAAGACATAGGGGAATGGGGAAAGCCCTATATGAGACATACTGCTTTCTAACTAAGCAAGACAGAAAATAGCCAGCTTTTATGGCATGATAAACTGTGTACATAGAAGTGATTTTACACCTTAGTTTGAAGACAGGCATTTACTAGCTAACAGAATGATTGCAAGACACAGCTGCTCCAGACATTTCCCAAGGCTTAGCTTTTAGGAATGATTAAGACATAAAATAAAAGCACTGATCTCTACTCACAGATGAAGGGCAGCAGGACTGAGCTGATAAACAGTATCACACTTTACTCATGATGTAGAGCCAAGACGAGATTTTACAACACTGTAAATTGATTTTTTTTAATTTTTTTTTTTTAATCTCAGGGACTGGAGTGATTGGAGGTCAAACTATATTCAAAACCAAACTAACTATTTATGGATTGATTTCAGTGGGTAAAATTTCTACTTCAGTTTCAGCAGTTCATTGAGATGAGAGCAGTAGAAATGTAAGCAAATATAAAAAATAGGCAAAATCTCGTATTACCTCCAGGTGTTTCTGACCATAACAAAAAAAAAAAAAAAGCAAGTTTTACTCAGAAATAACTAAAGCAAGAACTTAGTGCTCAGCAAATCCTTAGGACATTAGGCTCTATCTTACTGTTGAGACAGCAATATAAAACCATATTGATTATGCAGATGATATTCATAATGGTGCTTCCATGTAATATTTCTGTATAATAATTTCAGCAAGCAGTAATTTACTGCTTTGTTTTGAGGGCACTGTAGTTGGAATTTGTGCAAGATACAGAGAGAAAATGGATATTGCTTAGGAAGGCCATGATCTGGAACCTGCTATACTACTACTATTAACAGATTTTTAGATTTAGACAAGAACATACAGGAAAGTTTCATGATAACCATGTCAAGAGGAGCTTCATGATCTGAAGAATGTCTTGTTTGACCTTGAGCCATGGACCAGGATATTGTTGTGCCTGGCACCATCAGAACAATTTGTGGCATTAAAACAAGTGACTTCAGCCACAGGGCAAAGACCACAGATGACAACTTCTGTCTCAGCACAACATGCTCTCTACTCAAGGGAACCCTTTATTCAACCAACTTTTTTACTCAAGGGTAAAACTGTGCTTAGCTGAAGATAATGCTTTCCTGGAGTGCCAAAGCCTGTGTCATGAACATCCTAAGAACAAGAGCTACCACAAACTTTGCAACTCTCAACATGAGTGCAACATCAGCCTCTTTGATCTTCTGTAAACAACAAGTATTCATATATAACATAATAAACTGCTAACTATTCCAAAGCACACACTTCTTGCCCTGGAGAGAGTATAAGAGAGTAAGCAAACACATACCAGATGTTAGTTACTTGGTTGCTTTAATTGCTTCAGTTGTCTCAATGAGCTACTGGATAAGAACTCATATAGAATAGAAAATGAAACAAAAAAAACACAAAAGAGAGATGCCTGCTGGAAGAATCAACGTTATTTTCTGAGATGATGGAAAAAACAAAACAAATAGAAGTTCCAAATGTTAAGCTTGAGGGCCAAATAAGAGCCAGTCATAAGGAAAGCTGCGTGAAGAGGATACAAACACTAGAATAAAAAACAAAGCAACAGGATCCAACTCTTCCCAATCCAATTTGGAGATGGGCTCTAGCCAGCGCTTCTGCAGTCATACATTGTTGGTGAGACCACAGCCCATTGTCTGGCTCGGAAGGGGGATAGCACATTCTGGGCTTTTAGCACGCTGTGAAATCCCGAAAGCTCACAAAAGGAGAGTCACAGACAGAGAGCTTATATATACAGTTCCTTTGAGAGAGCTATGACACAGATGTATAACATACCCTAAAGTGCTGTGGTTTCCAATCTCTTCTGGAGCAAATCCTTAACAGATTTTTAGTGGCAATGTCAATCCCCACACCACAAATTTATTTGTCAGCAAAGTTTCTCTTTCTCAGTTATCTTTCAGATATTCTCTACATAAAGTCCCCATATTTTGTGAGTTCCTACATCATAAACATCTGTACATCTTTTCTGACATGTTGCACATTTGAGCACGGAAGTACCTCAGCTTCTGGTAATTCTGAATTGGGACAGTTTCAGCTTTTGTTAGCATTAATCTGTCTGTGATTATCCAGGCACAATGGAAAGAAAGTTGAACTGATTTACAGTCAGACTATGTTGTGCTTTGCTACTTAAAACACTCAATGATAGCACATCCCTACAGATTTTCCACCAGTTTGCTTCATGGCTATGCTGCCTATAGCCTCACCTCCTACATGGTACCACTTCATAAACCTCTCAAGATTCAGAAAGTTCATGTTTTAGGATGGTTTCCTCTAAGTTGAAAGAATATAAATAAAAAGGGCTAAGTCCAGCTCACAATGAACTCACAAGGGATGTAATACTGAGTTGAATTTGAAAGGGCAGGCAAATCACTCTAACTCTACAAACTATTTACAGAGCTCAAGGATATTTTTTCCCAAAGAATGTGGTGATCTTAGTAGATTTCCATTTTAGTGTTCCCAATTCAGAAAATTGAATTTTGAGCAAATTCACTCTAAAGAGTCTTATTTGGTCATCCAACCATCCCCAGGCACCAGATTATGCCTCTTAATGAAGCAGACAACCACCTGGGCTCTAACTTCTGCTGATTTCCTGACAGTTAAGAGTTTCTACAAATCACCCTAGCTATACACATGGATATGATCCTAACAAAATTTAGCTCAGGATCAACATTTTCACTGATTTTTTAACTGTTTATTATAGGGAACATACTTGTCTAATGCATCACCTAAAAGTACTGTCTATGCTTTCTGACTCACGGAGCATAGTAAAATGTCTAAATGCATGTATAATTTACTTGATCAATCACTATTAAGGATTTGGACTAAAATCCAGGTCTGTGGGTCTGTGGTTACAGAGATTCTTTGAGACAAAGAGGATAAGTTCATCTGCTGAATTATTTGCTCAGGTGTAATTTATTTTTTATATTCCATCAGCAATGACATCCTTTATCCAGAATATTGCATTAAAATGCCATAAAAATAATAGAATTATGCAACTACATTTCTCTTAAAGTAGATTCAATACAACCTCCCAGGAGAGCTTAGGCAAATAAAGTTTGAATTGAAATATCCAGGGCCAAATTTTGTTCTGATATTACTTCCACATAAGCCTACCAGTTCAG
>JAOXNG010000021.1:109932338-109943877 GCA_028566535.1 Scolopax minor | reverse complement strand
GATATAAATGTGTGATATTAATCAGTACTCCAGCAAATCAATGCCTACCTGTTAAACATTAGTGTTCACACGGGCTGTCCCTGGGCATCCCGGCTTTTACAGACCCCACTCAAAGACTTGGTTTCTTCAGCTAGGTCAGCTTGTCCCGTTGTCGTGGTTTGGGGCTGGTTTGGCTACTGAATGAATGACCGGGACACAACTCGAAAGTCATTTTTTTATTTTGGCACGGGGAAAACTAATTGCCGCCCTCTGTTTTGTTCATCTATGTCTTCATTCAAATAGTTGCAGGAGTTGTCCCACTTGGGTTGAGTTTCAGTTTTAGAGAAGCTATGAACAGCAGAGGGAAAGTCAAAAGCAGAACTTCTGGGCTAAAGATAAAGAAGTTTTGCTGGAAATCAGCAGGCCTGATAGCTTTTAATCTGCATAAGCATATTTCTTCATTGTTCTTTATGCGTAGTGTACAAGGATATAAGCATATACACAAATGCATAAAAATGTACAGTGTTGGACCATAACTGAACTGAGCCTCTCTTCCCATGTGTCCACCTCAATCATGATACAAGGATGGAAACAAAAACCTCTGGGCTCACTGGTGGTTTGGTAGAAAAAGGAATTGAGAAGCAAGGGAAGTCAGACACTTAGAAAGGTGGAGTTAACTGGAGGGGGTTCTCCACGTTTAACAGATGATAAAATTTTATGCCTGGCAGAGGACAAACAGCAGGAAACGTTGCTGCACAAGCTGTTCTGGAATGGACCTGACTTTGCCAGACTGAAGGGATGTAACTCTCAAGGAACTGTAACTGTAACCTCTCAGGAAAGCTGCAGCTTTCAGAGAATTTCAGATTCCGAGAGAAGGGCTTGTTAACGAGCCATTTATGAAAATCAGTCCAATTGGAACTGCCTATATTTCTTCAGGAATATTTGGCCACAGCTTTGAGTACTGAAGGGCTATCTTGCTCCAGAACCTGTTATCTGGGTCACACTGAGAGATCATGCTGTGTTCATGGTACTATGTTTTTGAAAAGTGCTAGTGAACAAAAGTTAGGCTACTGCGGCCTGTCGGAAAGAGCCCCATCTCAGCTGGACTTTTCTGTTCATTTCAGTAACACCAAGTAAGCACATTTTGATTACAGATTCCTAATAATGATCATCTCAACAATGTTCTTGTAAATATGCTATTAAATGCAAATTACCAGCTTATTAATTCTGAGTAGTTTTCCTTTCTTTTTTTTGTGTTTTTTTTTTTTTTTTCATTGATATTCAGGTCTTCTTCTTTGACTAAACATTTTTTTAGTGTTTGGAATTCTATTCTATTCTTACTAAACAGGTACATCTTTTCTACTACAGCTGCAGTTATCTGGGCTTGGGTATTTATAGCTAAGCTATACCTACTTCATAATAAGACATCTTTGCAGGCATGGTAGCTTGTAAACCAACAACATTTTCTGAAATAAACTTGATGACATAGTTTATATTACCTTGCATGTTAAATTGTATCATTTCCATATTTATTTATTTATTTATGGTTTTGAAGCTTTGCCTGTATTCCTTCAAGGCACTTGCTATAGAGTTTGGGCTCCTTTATTTCATTTTCTGTCTGGTATCCACTTTTTGTAAATATTTTTGTCTTCATTGCTCTGTTGAGGATCTGTTCTCTTTTTGTATATACTCAGACCCATATATATATGTGTGTGTGTGTGTGTCTCTCTCTATATGCACTTTTCTGAACTGCTCTGCCTTTGCTATTTAGGTACTCTACATAGATGTTCAATACATTCCCCTATCTTTGCTTAGACATTAGCTCAGCCTTCTGTAAGAGTCCTATATAGAGATATGAACCCAATGTGTCTTCATGACCCACAGATACAAGCCCTCATTAAAGTCACACTAATTCGTTTTTCTTACAAACCCATTGCTTTTCCAAGGCACACACACAGATCCAGTGTGTCGTGTGCTCAGCATCTTCTCACTCAGTAATTTCTGTTCATAACCTGAAGTCTGAGAGTAGGTCTCATGTTTTTTTTTTCCTACCAGCCAGAACGGGAATACCAAACCAGAGAACAGCTAGGAAGAAACATGTATCTTCCCACTTTACCTGTATTCTTACCATATACAAGGCTTTTAAGCAAATCTTCACCTCTTCCCCTTTGAATGTCCTCTCTTGCACTCCTTGAGGGCAGGGACATTGCCAGGTTGTGCAGGGAACAGTTGTGGATTTTCCTGCAGTTGCCTTTTACTGAACTTCTGAGAAAAGCCAGTCCTAGGTCAGGACTTTGGATCGATTGAGCAAAACTCAATCATAGTGGCACCTCAGAAAGGGGAATTACGTGCAAAGAGTAAATAGTTAGTAGAATCATATTTTTGTCTGACATGTTTATGTAGCCTTTAACAACTTCTGCTCTCAGATGCCCCATGACTGAATTTGTTGGCCTGGACAGCCTATGCCTAGAGGTATTTTGCAGAGTATTTCTGTCCCTGTTAGCTACCATGAGTTTGCAGAACTCAGAGCTGTAACATACAGCTTATCCACTGGTTAAATCATTTCAAGATTTTAGTCATGTGTCTGGCCTCAGTGTTTAACTTAAATCTTCAACTCTGGCAAACAAGCTAATTTGTTGCTTATCTTTTAAGCATTTATGTGCTTTTTGTGACTTCAAGCCTTTCTATACGCCCACCTACATCTATAAGGTAACTGAGACATGTAAGTACTTTGCTAACCTGAGGTTGGCATGCTTAAAACATATATGGCTGCCATCAAGGGAGACTTCCATTGTTAGTAGATTCCACATAGTGAAATCAATAGTAGAATAAGACAGACTTTTTTTTTTTGCAAAGATTTGCTACAAAAGAGCAGTTAGTGTTTTCCCAATAAAAGCTATTAATACTAGACTGTAGACTTGTTTACTAAACAAACCTATGACTCATTGTACTCAATACCAGAAATTACACATACTGTGATCAACAAATGTTATACTTTTTAAACAAACCAATAAAGCCAACATTTACTTGCTTGGCAGATATTTTACAGTAAATATAAATCCCATAGAACATTCACAACTTTTGTTTCACTGTTTAAACACACCTGAGAGACTGGTAGTTTTCTCTGTGTTTCTTAATCACATGCTAACAGGTTTGTAGACAAAACTACTCCAGATTTGTTTGGCAAGATATGTCTTCTACCCTGTGCTAATCAATTCCTTAAGAACAGCACCCCTTTATTTTATAAGAACAAAGCTTCATAAATCAGGGTAATAGGGAATAACAATATTCTAATTAAAAAAAAAAAAAAAAAAAAAAGGGATTTATAGGAATCCCCTCAGAACCAGAAAGGACAGTCTCTAACTGGACTCAGTAGCAGGCTGAGTAGCCTCTGTTTAACACAGATGCTGCTGCTGTTGTCCAGCCAAACTACTCAACTGCGCTGTTAATGATCCTGTACAGGCTCATTTTTCCTGAAATATGACATCTTCAAATATTTTTTTCTTTTTTTTTTTTTTTAAAAAAATGCACTTTTAGCTAGAGCAGAAAATTTAAATCTTATTCCTGCATTTATAATGCAGTTTCAAGAGTGAGTGGTTGCATTAAGAGGCTATGATGGTAGAGATGAGAAACTGAACAATCTACCCCACCACTACAACCTCCTCCAGGACTAACATAAAGGGATAAACAATTAGATATGGAATATTTTCTCTAATGCACTGGTGCATGAACCATGTAAGTCTCTCCTGAGTTTTCAAGAAGAGTGTTAATGGTTCACAAGCCTCTGCACAGAGGTGAATTATACCCACAATGAACCATTCTTCTTCCATGTTAAGGAAATTAATATGGAGCTTGGTGAAATTCAGAATGTTCTTACCTCTTGTGGAAAGGGAACAGAGAGTTAAAATTAAGATTTAACTTACTACCATGAAGATTGACCTTATAATCAAAATTGTCTGTTCATTAGTACATTATACATTTCATGATTGTAAAGGAAAACTAGTTATTCTTATTTCTCACTTTCGTTGGAGTCTGACGAATTGTCCTCCAGTTTCTAGTACAGATGACTCCTGATACTGAAGGTGTCTTGATCATTTCTGCTCCTAGATTATCTCCTTCCCTGCCTAATCTTTCATTCTTTTTTTTTTTTCTTTTTAGAAGCAAGACAATGTTTCCAAAGGATGCGAAGTCCAATTGCAGCAGTCAGTGTCACTGACTTCACATCTTCGCTGGGTGAAGATGTTGTTCTGAACAATGACAAAAATCTATGCACCCCATAAAGTGGGGCTTTTCCACCTTATGCTGCAGAGAGACATCTGCGAACATAAACTCCAGGACTACGCTGTAGAACATCATTGCAGAAAAAACCTGTCAGGAGACACATGAAATCAGTCCTGTCTGTGCTACCAATCACACCTCCACCAGCACTCAGCCGCAGGACCAAAAGAGCAATTCAGCCATAGATGGGACAGTGCTAAACCACTCAATTGGCTACCCATAACTTTTGAATCTATTATAGTTTTATAGTGTAAAGTCCTGGTTTGGGATAAACTGCTTAAGAAAAAAATCTCTCCCACCCATATGGGTGTATCTCAGTCACTTTAGGTTATTTATAAATTAAATGGTTATGTTAGTAAAATACTATCAACTACATAAATTAGGTCAGGAATGGACCTTGAAGAGTAATATAATTCAACCCCTCCCCTACCTCAAGGAAGGATCAGTTATTCCTAAACAATTTTTGACAGATGTTTATTTGATCTCCCACAATAAAGTCTGCCCAATGAGGTTGTGGAATCTAGTCCAGTGCTTGAATACCCTTATTCTCTCAAAATTATTTTCCTAACGTATTCGTAAGCATCTTGTTCAGTTCAGGCCCATGGATGTATATACTTCAAGTAGATTTGGAATGGGATGGAGTCATTGAGAATGGACAGCAAAAACAGGCTGTCTACAAATTCTTCATAACAGTTCGGTTTCTTCCTTTGCTGTATATCAAATTTTACTTGGCAGTTCGAGTAGCCAAAGTTACATGGTATTTTTTTTTTTTTATGTTTTGAAAAAAGTCTATTAATCTCAGAGATAAACAAAGGTTTTCTTTACCATGGTGAAACTCTCCAAGACACTTTCAGAGTCTCTTAGGCAACAAGAACACAAGCAATTGTTGTTGTGGATATTTTGGGTGAAACCTTCAACTGAAAAACTGTAAAAACCTTTGTGTTTGAAGCATGTTAATTTCACTAAAAGAGACTGTGTTCAAAAGAAAATTCTCTTGACCCAAGACATCTCTGAAGCAGAGCTCCAGAACTCACTTATGTAAGTGCTGCAGTTTGCTTCAATCCAACAATCACTTTCAAAGCATCCAAATAACTTTTACAGTTTGTGAGCACACGCAACATGAGGCCACACACTAAGGGAGGATATGGGGAGGCAGCTGGAGAGAATATCTGCATTACAGACTTTCTTGAGCACAGAAACCTTGGGATACAAAAAAAGCAGTTGGGTGCAGCCTTACAGTCAACAATGGGAGCAGCTGGTCCAGCGTGCTACAGGGCAAGCCAGATAGCTGTGTCCAACAGCTGACATCTCAGAGTGGGAGACAGACTGCAGCATGGTCCTACAGAAACATTAGATACAGACAAAGCTCTGGGGTTATACTGCTCAGAGCCACTGTGTGTGAGAACCCAACAGAACCTGACACCGTGTAAGCCTTATCTGCACTTAAACCTCTAGAAACCTCAATTTCTTGGAGCACTCAGATTTTGGGACACATGGTCACCAGTCCTACATTGGATATCATTGGAAATCAACACCTCCTGTTGATTTTCTAGGTAGCATCACAACTAATTTGTATTTTAAAAGCCCTTTGGAGGTCACATTATCTAACCCAATGCTCAAAGCTAGTCCAATTTAAGCAGCCTGTTCAGGGCCAGCTGAATTTCAAGTATTTCCAGGATTTCCCAAATTCTCAGTGGGCCAGTGTTGGACCACTCTTATGGTGAAAATATTTTTCCTGAAGTCTAATCAGATGCTCTTTTTGTTCCAACTTGGTTGACTGACTTGCATACCATTGCCATGCATCTCAGAAAAGCTACCTATCAGGTGACTGTAGACCACAGTAAGGCTTCCCCTGCCTTTTCTCTTTTCTGGGTTGAACAAACACATCTTTGTCAGCCTCTCCTTGTATGCTGTGTGCTCCAACCCCCAACCCCTTGGTGGCCTTCTGCTGGACTCACTCCAGTAGGTCAATATCCGCAGTGGAGAGCCCAAATCTGGACACAGTCCTGCAGATGCAGTCTCACAGTACCAAGCAGGGAGGAATAACTGCTGCTGTGGACCTGCTGGCTACAGCCTTGCTAATAAAGCCCAGAATGCAGCTAGCCTTCATTGCAAGAGCACATTACTCACTTGTGTTCAATATGTTGCCTTCCAGGGAGCCCACGTCCTTCTCTAGAGAGCTGCTTTCCATTCAGTCACGCCCCTCCAAACTGTACTGTCCTATGGGACTACTGCAGCCCAGATGGAATCTCTCCAGGATGTTGAAATCCCATTTAACAGTATCCCATCAGCATATCAATGTAGTATTAGCCACCTTAGTCCTCAAAAACCAAAGGTATTTTCCTCACTTACTTCAACTTGGCTGCCCCCACAAAGCATCCAGCAAGAAAGAACATTGCCAGAGAATGTGTGGAGCAAGTACATGACAGGCTAAGATATAAAATTGCATCACCACACTACTGTTAAATTGAATATTCATAGAAACAGTGAATATAATTGTCATTATACACAAAAAGGAACAGCCAGCAAGTACGTTTTTTTTACCAAATAGCATTAGTCCTACCATTGCAATTCATCTCAACACCTGTCAGTATGATTACCCGTCATTTTATTTAGGATGTGTTGAATAGGTACTAACACCTGGATTTACATATGCAAAATAACATTGCAAATTGGCACAACCTGCAAGGTACTTTAAATCTTATGCATGTGGGCTGGATTCTGGCAATATTAGTGCATGTGTTTGGACAGTCCATAACAACATAGCCAGTTACTCAACCCAGTGTCAGGCCTTATAAAGTTATTCAGGTGTAATTTTCACTCTTGCCTTCCAGCAACAGAAAATTGGGAACATAATACAAAGCGAAGACAAATTAGAAGGAATTTTAGAAGCCAGAAACAGCCCTTCCTCTCCTTCCTTCTCCCACCTTATTCTTACAACCGTTTTTTTCTAGTGTCTAAGATGACCCATACAAATGTCCAGAAAAGCAAAATGAAGACAGTAGGCTCAGTAAATCCTAATCCCACAAAATCATCAGAGGTATTGTGGAAGACCTTAACAGGATGAGGGATTTCTTAGGTTTTTGCCTGGGCTAAACTTCAGCTAGACACATTCATAAATTACCACACCAAGCCCGAGGATTTTGAAGGCATCATGTCAAAGATGCTAGCTGAGACTCCATCCAAAGTTTTCAGATAGAGGTGGATATACACAAGCAAAAAGAGTGTGACTTATTACAAACTAATGAACAAACCTGCGCTTAACTATTACCTTGAACTGGGGCTTTTGCTCAGTACCAACCTTAAGAGGTCTGAAAAACATTCCCTGCCTCTAGCATTTACGGAAGACTTCAGAAAAGGCTGGCTTCACAGCCAGGACATGGAGGGAACGTCCCAGAAAGACAGGAATAAGCACATTGCCTAGCAGCAAGTGCTTGCAGATTAAGTTTTTTTGTCATTTTTAAGACTAACAAATTTCAATGTGTCCCACGGCAACTCTTATTTGACTGTCAAATATATTAGGAGACCCAGAGAGCTAACTATTCCTTATTTTTTTGCTTTTCTGTCATCCTAACAAATTGATCAAAAACAATAAAACAGTAAAATCTGCTCTCCTCTCTGCCTGGCCTAACACACAGCAAACAGTACAACAAAATCACAACTCCCTGAAAAGAACAAAAAATGAGACCATAAACACCATTACTATTTCCAGACTAATGGCACCAAACTCAAATACCAGCAAAGATCCAAGCTATCCCCCTTGTTCAGCTCAAGCTTTTACCAATTTCACGGGTGAATTAAAATAGCAGTATTGATCCAAACTGCCTGTTCTTTTCAGTGCAAACACTGCACTGGACATGGAGACACACAGATCTTCTTAGCTGAAGAAGAATATACAAGGTAGCACTCTTTTGAGTTGGTTATTCAGGGAAAAGGTGTCTGCCACTGAAACCATCATTCAATGCTTGTCATTAGCTAGGGCTAAAACACAGAGGACTGATTTAAATTTGTGCTGCAGTAATGAGATAGGTTTTGATTTAGAAAATAACTAACATGGCTCTATTTTTTTCTTCTTTCAACTGGCAATAAATAGAGTTCATAAAATTACAAAGCAGCTTTGGAAACATAATCCAGTTAAATCAGCAGTTACAATGATTCAGATGATAACTGAAGGATTATAATTTAAAAAAAAAAAAAAGAAGACAAAAGATAAAATAAAACCTTCAATAAAAAGAGACTTCTTTGGGACCTATCCTATCCTCTACCAACCCCCTTTTGGAAATACTGATTGACAATAATTGTACGCTAAAGTAATACTATAGTTTTACCATTGCATCTCACAAACTATGACTTTTCTCTAAGAGCAAGAATCCCCTTGCCCTCTGCAACACAGTCTTCCCTGGCATCAAGGAGGTTTCTGAGCCAAAGCTTTCACAGCAATTAATGCCACTGGAAGCAGCAGCTCCTGTCAGCTCAAGGAGAGTTGGTAGAAGAGGAGCAAGGAGCAGAGCAGAGCTATCAGAAATGCTTCCAGCTTTGATCAAACTACTTAGGCTGTGTCCTAGCTCCTCCATGCAAATCAAAGCTGTTCATAGATTTTTCCTGAGTTGGCTATCTGCCTCCCCAGGTAACCTGCCTGTAGTTACATCAACAGCAGCAATCAATTTGTTAGGCTCAGAGAAAAAGAACAAAACAAAACAAAACTAACCCCACCAAAACAAAACAAAAACAAACCCCACCCCAACAAAACAAAAAACAAAAACAAACAACAAAAAACCAAAACAAAAACAAAACAAAAACCCCACCCCAACAAAACAAACAAAAAAAAAAAACAGGAAAAATACCAAAAGATAAAATTCCCCCTAGATGGGCCAGCAAACTGCTAATACTAAGTTTTACATGAACATCACAGTTTTTTTCCCATAAATCTCACAGCATTTCATTGACTTTAAACTGCTTTGAGGTGGATGCCTCAAGCTCCATGCTTTGGAAGCCAAATCTGCAATTTGAGAAGTGACCTGTTCAATATCATGTAGCAGGTCAGCATGTTCTACTTCGACATTCCCAAATCCATAGAGCCTCTGTCTTTGCTTTGCTTTTATTGAAAACTGAAGGAGAAGAGAGGCCGGCAGCCCTCAGCACAGGTTGAGCTCTGAGCCTGTCATGGAATAGCACTGGACTAGAATGATTAGAAACATGGAAGAATTAACTGGGTTTTAAGGTATCAGTTGGCATCTAAATTGCTTGTCCAAGTTGATGAACAAAGTTGATGTGTGTTCCTAATATCATAGTATTATACATTTGAATCCAAGTAGTAGTTCAATAAGAAAGTTATCCAATTATGATTTCATGTAAAGATTTCATCTGTACTGAATGGTACAGAAATGTTAAAAAAATGTACAAAAGATGAGGAAAAAAAAAAGCTAAATTCTTTCTGTCTCAGGAGATCAATACCCTGTCCTCCTTAAAACAGACACGCTCTGTTTTGTCCATGTGGCTTTTGCTGGTTTTGACTAGCAGGTTGGCAAGACCAAAATAGTCCCCAAAAAGGGAAAAGAGAGAAGTTCGCTTATTATCCTTCACCCAAGACAATCCTGTTCAAAGCACTGGCAGCTGCAGGAGCAGAGGTGCTCTTCCAGAGCACACACTCCTTGCCCTTGCAGGAAAAGAGGGGACAACTACATTTCTTGCTGCTGCTGCTGCTGTCAGAGGTAAGGACGGTGCAATGCACCCCATGTGGGTCAATTCTGCTGGATCAAAATCAGGCAGCTCCCCCTGCCCAAGTTGAACCTTCAAGACATAAACCTACCTGGAAGAGGTGGCAACAGACACAGAGCAAACTGAAGGCAGGCTGACGTCTGCAGTCAGGGCATGCGGTCACCCTGAACAGAGAGGCCAAAGGTCTGAGCCATAACAGCCTCCCCTTGTGCCACCTCCTAGGAATCCCCCAGCAGCTAGGAGAGCCAGGAAATCAAGATCTCTCACCTCCATCTCCACTCACCTGTCAGGGATGGAATGAGAACAGACCTTTTAAAATATGGAAGTAGAGCATCATATGACAGATCTTGGTACAGAGAAGGACAAGAATAGGGTGTTTTAAAAATAAGACAAGCATGTGGCCTCAGATCCTATGATTTGCTGCTATTAAGATATAAGTTGACAGCTGTGTTCAATTTTACCTCTCAAAGACCTTCTCTGCTTAACATTTCACTAAGCATATTCTAGGGTTACTAAAACACCTATTGATGTTTTATTAGGTAGTTTTATAACTTTCAATGAGGAACTTTTACAGTATTTATAAATAACTTCTCTGTTAAAAAAGAATTTAACAATGGAAAGAAACAGTCCACAGATCTGATGTGCACTAGTGTGAAGGAATTCTAAAACTAGGCCACCTCTCACTCCTTATGACTGGTATTTAAGCTTAAATTGACTAAAGCTGCCTGCACAGTCATGGGATACATAAGGAGAAAAAGGACACCAAATAGGAACCATATGGCTTCTTGAAAATACATAGAGATTTTTTTTTAAATATTTCCAATGTACCTGGTCAACCCATCCTTATGCTTTGATATAATATAAATAAATTATTTAAAGAGCTGATTTGTACCCCATATAGTAAAATTGCATCCTTGCAACCACTGCAGTTTAATATGTAAATGTAAAAATCGATAGTATGTACTTTAGCCGTGATTAAGAAATATTAGTATTTTCTATAAAAAGATGTTTCTTCTTGAACGCTTTAAAATATAGGAATTGTCACTATACATATTTCTCAAGTAAGGCTTTTGGTATCTGTCTTCAGGGACACTGGGCTATGTGAACAGAACCCATCCACAGCCCTGAGTAAGGTGTCTACATCTAGGAGGCAGGGAGAGGGGGATTTAAAATACACCTTTGCATTTCTGTATCAGCTTTAGGTGCAATGTGAAATGTTCTGATGTGGATCCTATTTGCATCAACTGTGTGGGATGCCTGATATGCCCTAAGAATTAGGCAGGTTCTCTGGGCTATAAAGGTAGACATATAAAATACAGAACTCATAAATTTAGCTGCAAAGTGGCAGAGGGGCAAGCTGGTGTGAGGAAAGGAGGTACACTGTCCTAGTGCTATTGCCTAGAAAAATGAGGCAAATGCAACACATCTCGAAGAATAATGCTGTCACTGTTTAATCTCCAGCAACTCACATGAGCTCACCATCCTTTTAACTGAGTTTTCATGCCCTGTACTGCTCACCAGAGATGCAGGCAGCAACTTTGGGTTCAAACTCAGAAAAGGAATG
>JAOXNG010000021.1:109891619-109907688 GCA_028566535.1 Scolopax minor | reverse complement strand
GGTATTTTTGGCCACTAAGCCACTGTAAGGCTTTTGTTCGTTTGTTTCCATTCCAGTGATACCACCTTTCTGTCAATTGATAGAAGAAATCTAAGCAATTTCCAGCTAGAGGCTGCGTGCATGTGTAGTGTAATTTCTTGTTGGCTTGAGCTGGTGCTGTAGCAGGGATGGTTAAAATCAAAAGGCATACAACCATTTTTAAAGTGGTCTCAGCACAAATGGGATTTCAGACAAGTTACAGAGATGAAGAGAGACAGCAACATTTGTCGGTGCATTCTGGAATTAAGCTTTTTCCTCTCTTCAACCACAACATTATACAAGAATGTAAGAGAAGAGATGCCCAACAGAATAGAACTGGCAGTCCATCCAGCTTTCTGTCTTCAGAAACAGCAATGGGACGTTTAGCACATAAGCCTGGCCACTTCACAGCAGACTGTCTCCTTCAAACTGTGCCAGTTTCTGCAATCATTGGATTTGGGAGGTCAGAGTGTATTTTCCTGGCTAGTCCTTCTGGTATCTGCTTATAGATATGCTGAACATTAATTTTTCTTCTCCCTTTCTCAGCCTGCTGGTACTGCTTGCCTTCACCCTCACTGTCGGAACAAGGTACAAGACGTCCCTAGGGGGTCAGTAAAGGAGCACTTGCTTTTCTATCTGCTTCTTGCTTCATCAAGTTCAAGGACTCAGTCAATAACAGCTTTGCAGTCAGCTTACCTAGCACCCTCCTGGTTCTGTCATGATTATTCTTCCTGTTCAAAATGAAGGATCATTTTGAAACCTTTGTAGTTTCCTGTCAGAATCCAGTTACTTCATCCCCTGGATCATTTTCATTGCTCTTCTCCCATATCACCTACCGTATCTCCACTAAGTCCTTCCTGAGACACAGAGCCAGTATTCAACACACAGCACTCAAGGCATGGCATATCTCAGCTTGATATGGTGTCAAAAATTCAGCCTTGCTCTCAATGTTGATATCTTGATGATGCTTTGACCCTATGATAACTTTTGCATCGGCCACTCCGTGTTGAGACAATTATTTTGAAAAACAGCCAGTGATGACTCAAGGCCTCTTTCTCGTAGTTGCAGGTCAGTTACAGTTGGCATTCACAGCTCAGGTTTCAGCATCGTGCAAATGTAGTTTAGATTACTGTTCCCTAGATGCATTACGTTGCCTTTATTGATACTGAAGCTCATCTGCCCCTTTTTTTCCCAACTCATCCAGTTTTGTGATGTTTTCCTGGGGTTTCTTACAATCTGTGAATCTGTTGTCTACCTAAGGTAGATTTATAAAATTTACTGTGCATCACCTTTCCTTTTCAGATCATTAGTGAACACAGCCAGCACCAGCACAGGTGCTTAATGGGCAGAACTGGAGGCAAAGTGACAAGGTTGTGGCTCCCAGATCCCTCCAGAGCAACTTAATGTGCCTTGAACTGTATGCCCCCTCTATATTTTGGTGGCCATATGGTCCCACTGCTTCCTATTTCTGCTTCCTCCATGGGTGCCTTTGGGTTCTTTTCAACCCTTCTCATTTTTTATTTACTTTTAACTTGCTGTGTGCATGGACTTCCCTGTTCTGTTTTGTCAGATTTACATTTTTTAAAAATGCTTTTCTATGTGATATCCTGCATAACTTTGCAGTTAAGGCTTGAAGGGTTTTCCTGGACTGTTTAGTTTTCTTTCTGAATTGTGGTACACTTTTTACCTGGCTTCTAGCACTATATTTTTCAGCAGCCTCCAGGCTGCTCCTAGGCTTCTTTCTTTTTGGACAGCTGCTTTTAGGAATTTTTTGCTTGTCTATTTGTTCATTTTTGACCAGTTACCTCATTTTTCATTTCATTTTCTTGAAATTCAGTACTGTAGCCACTATCACAGAGTCTCTTGCTGAACCTGTGCATGAGGTTATATCTAAAATAGCCTTTTCTTGTGTTTTCTGAGGCTGACTCCAGGAAGCAGCCATCTCTTGTCTCCAGAAAAATTATCTCCCAGCTCATTTTTTAGTACTGATGTGTAAAAGCACGTGCAATTTTTATTCTATTGCTTAATATTGCTCAGGCGAGTCAAATGGCTTTGTAGGAGGTCTAACTTGTCTCCACTGTTTATTGTAGTTGGGATTTTACTTCTCTCTTGGTATTTTCAGAGGACATTAGCCATATCCAGCTTGCATGTTGCAGTATTCCGAGTGTTGTTCGGAACAACACATACCTATGTGTTTTCTCCCGTTTCTAGTTAAGGAGAGATCACAGATAAGTATTAGTTTTTGGTGAGATCTTGTGAAGTCTTGCTCCCGTTGTGCCCAAGAAGCCAGGTACCATGCAGTCACAAGAAGTTTTCTGCGTCAAATAGGTGAATCTCTACTGTCACCACCTTCTTCTTCTTCACCCTCTGCCACAGGTGCAGGGGCAGTGAAAGATGACACTCAGACAGAGTGAAATGTCTCAACTACAAAACTAGGTCCCTCCCCTGGGATGTAGTCCCAGGCATCCCAGCAGATCCCCAACTGCCCCCAGCACAGGGTCACCATCACATGAATGTAAGCCAAATGTTTTCTGCCCTTTCCAGCCTTTCAGGAATCAAAAGCCACTTTCTTTTTTCATCTTCCTTCCACTTTTCCTGAGCAAAACTTCCCTATTGATGTGTCCGTTCCCACTGGCAGCAACTCGATGTTTCTTTGAAAGCTACTGGCACTTTTTGACTGTATATAGCACTGCCACCTGGTGAGTCTGGTATGGAAAATAATGCTCTCGCTCCACAAATTATTGCATATATGGCTCATTGGCCACAGTTGGAAAAGTCTGAGGCAAATACAGAGAGATGGAAGACTAGGGGATAGAAGACTTTGTGCTGGGCTTTTCTGTTGTCCATTGGCTTTTCCATGGAGTTTAAACAAGCTAACCTGAGCACTAATAATAGGCATTGCTTGCTCATGCAACTGGAAGGTTTGACCTGTTGCACTTTTTATTTCTCATCACGTTCTCGTAGCTGGACGTGGTTCAAGCACAAGGGACTGAGGGGTTGTTTTCAGAAAAGAGATAAGAAGTAGAGGGTGCTTTTTCATTTTCCAGGGTGCAAGTAATACGGTATTTTGCATCTGTGAACATATTAGCTGGCAGGTACCTACAAGGAGCATTTCCTCAGTGAATACTCACTCTTGTTTTCACCATCTCCACACCAAGATAATTCCATCAACCTCAGCAACCCCCATTAAAAAAAAAAAAAAACACCACCACCACACACACACCAAAACTCATTGTAGAGAAGACTTAGTTTCTTTTTATTTGTTTTTCTTGAAGTTACCACAAACATAGAAAATAACATCCAGCACATACTAACAATTTGGAATAGGATTGTCTGAGATTTTTGTTGACTTTCCTGACTAGACTATTTCTGTCTGCACAACTTAGGCAGAGAGTGGTTCAGGATCTCCATCTACTCGTCACATAAAGAAAGGAGTTTATTAAAATCAGTTTGATCTGAGTTGTTTGCAGTAAGCCCCTTATCTAAGAGACTCTTATGTTCCTCTATACTCTTTTGTTCTCCTTTGCACCATCCTGTCTATTCCCAGTATGTTGACACAAAGTCCTCATTCAGTAATTGTTGAAAACAGATAAGAACGTGTCAGAATTTTTTTATCTATCACAAAGCAGAATTCTGTAATATTTTATAAGAGGGTTGTCTTTGTTCTCTGTGGCCACACGATGAGTGAGAAATTAAAAGATGAGGTTTTCCAAGCAGCATTAACTGCAATTTCTGCAAATCTGCATGCCATTGACAGATGCATTTTTTGTGACTGCTTCTGAAATGTGCATGTAACAGAAAGAACTCTATGTGAAAGAAAAATACCACAGTTTTATAGAAAAAAAAAAATCCCCACTGTAAACATTAGGAAATGAAAAATACTCTTAGGATATATTTATGTATCCAAAACAATATCAATTATTAAAGTGAAAGGGGAAAAAAACAAAATTTAACTAAAAATAATGCAGAGTGTTTAATAGATTTGTTTAAGAGTCATAAACAAATAACCCATGAATACTTTAAAAGAGTTAGTGTTGCAGGAAGCAGACACCCAGAAGATTTTATTAAAGATTCAAACATTTCTGAAGTGTGCTCTCGAGGTTAAAGCAGGGACCTGACAGTAAAGAGAACTGCCTTACTTCCCTGCTCTGCTGCATGTCTTTCCTGAAGTCAGAGAACCACCACATACACAGCTGTACTTCTCCTGCAGCAGGGATGGTTTTGTGCTGGTTGAGCTTTGTGTCCGAGCTGTGCTGAGGAGCAAGTATCAGTGTCAGGCTGAGGAGAGGCTAACTACCCATGTCTCCAGGGCAGTCTGTATGATGACAAAAGGTCGTATTATAATGTGTTTCTGGGACACCTCTAAGTTGTTCTGACCCCATCTCCATTCCAAGTGTAAGTCATATTATACTTCTTAAAGCTGCTGAAGCTAAGGCATAGGCTTTGGCTTCTTTTGTCCCTCCAAGGGAATGACCAGAGATATAACCACCTCAGAATTTATCCCAGAAACTCTAAAGTAAATGTCTAGTAAAGCAGAAACTGAAGAAGTTTACTAAAAGTGCCCAGGTGGCCAAGAAAGCCAATGGCATCCTGGCTTGTATTAGAAATAGTGTGACCAGCAGAAGTAGGGAGGTGATTATCCCCCTGTACTCAGCACTGGTGAGGCCACACCTCGAGTATAGTGTCCAGTTCTGGACTCAATGCAAGAGAGATATCAAGGTGCTGGAGTGCAGAGGAGGGCAACAAAGCTGGTGATGGGCCTGGAGAATAAATCGTTCGAAGAGCAGTTGAAGGAGCTGGGACTGTTTAGTTTGAGGAAGAGAAGGTCGAGGGGAGACTTCATCACTCTACAACTACTTGAAAGGACACTGTAGAGAGGTTGGTGCTGGTCTCTTCTAGCAGGTAATTAGTGACAGAACAAGAGGGAATGGCTTCAAGCTCCAACAGGGTACGTTTAGACTGAACATTAGGAAAGAATTTTTCACAGGAAGAGTGGTCGGGCATTGGAATAGCCTGCCCAGGGAGGTGGTTGAATCACTATCCCTGGATGTGTTTAAAAGTTGTTTAGATATAGTGTTACGGGATATGATGTAGGGGAGACCTTTGTAGAGTAGGGTAGATGGTTGGACTCAATGACCCCAAGGGTCTTTTCCAACTGAAATGATTCTATGATCCCATTTAAGATGTTCAGATTGGGGCAGTGGATTCAGTACTTTTTTGTCCATAATCCAAAAATCCTATTTTCATGACTGGTCGCTGCAGGTAGCATTGCCAGCTGGCCAGAGTCACTATTGGAATACTTTGAGAGTTGGCCTTCCTCCTTCAAGTATTACTGGTTTAAAAAAAAAAAAAAAATCTAAGACTTCCTGACTAGAGGAGCTAGAATACAACTGTTGCCACACTGACTCTGTAAAGCAGTCTGGGAGGTAATAAATGTCTGTTTGCATGTTACTGTTAATCTCCTACTTACTAACCTTTCCATAGACTTTCACACAGGACCCATGAGTTCGGAGTGCTTGGGGAACCTTTTGCGTATAACACTGAGTGGGGAATACTTTGAGGATAAATACTTATCTTTTTCTGTTGTTGGTAAGTTGATATAGAAGAACTTGGAGAGGAAATTACATATGGTGAAATACTTACAGCTCTCTGAGGGCCTCCTGTACTAGAAATCCCTGGATTATACTAAGATCACAGAGCTCAGTAGGTTGCACCTCATTGTAAGTAACAACCAAATGCTACTTTTATTTCTGTATAATCTGTTCTATAGCCTTGTAGAGTGATAACTTTGCCATATCAAGTCTAATCATGGATGACTTTGGACTCACAATAAAATATATGGTAATTTCTAGGCATGTTCTAGGCTGGATTTTCCTCCTGGTAAAAATGTTCCCTTAGCATACGCTACTTAGAAAATTCACTAGCTAGAACTGGCACTACTTCACTGGTTTTGCACTTGTGAGTCTCAACTTTCTTTGCTTACGGCTAAGTCATATAAATTTTTATTGAAGTTAAGAAAAATAATCTGGGCCTTCTGGCTGTGACCTTAGTAATCAACAAGTGGTGCATTTAAGTGAAAAGCACCGAAGAGTACCCAGAAGGGTGGAATGACAGAGCTTTGGAGCTATAAACATCAACATAGTCCATAGCATCCACCTGCCCAGAATGTTAAACTTGTGTAAAATCCCACTTAATGTATTTTTGTTCTTTCATCCATACATGAAAACGCTCTGCAACTGGGATAGGCACAGTCTGAAAGCATAAAGCCATTATTTTTGAAAGAGACATTTAAAAAAAAAACCCACAAAGACAGTTCTGTAGCCTAGAAAAATTCAAGCTAAGCTTTAACATGCTTGCCATCCTCATTAGAACTGTGAAAACACTCTGGCCAGGCAGACATCAGAGATGAACATGGGCCAGCCACAGATGAGGCCCCTGAAGTTGCTGTGCTGTCATCGTCTGTCAGTCCTGAAGACTTTGACACTGATAACCTAATTGACTGTTCTGCACTTAATGGGGATTTTGCCCCTTCAGGACATATCTTTAAATATTTGAGAGATTGATTTAATCTTTAGTCCTTAAGCTGATAATGTTCCCTATTTCAATCTGTCTGTAGTTCTACCTTTCTTACTTTCTACAGACTTTGTTACAGCTCTTTTTCACCACTCTGCAGTTCTCTGATGTCTGAGCCCTGATGGCACGTAGCTGGGTTGTGTTGGAGCAGGGCCAGCTGAACCCTGGGGCAAGGGCAGGTTTCTCAGGGAGTTTCCAGAGCAGGATTTATATTCATTAATACTTCTCTTCACTAATTGCCCATAGATCAATCTGGCATAGCCTGGGACCTAGATGAGGTCATGGCATCACAGTGCGGCTATACGATAACTTACAGCAACTGGAGTAGCATTGAGTTTCGTGCTTCTGCACTAAGCTGCCACTCTCACTTAGAGGTAAGTCTATTGCAGGTGTTTTGACTCCAGTGCTGTTGTATACAACCTTATGCAAAAGATTATTTATAGGTATTACCTAAAATATTGATAGGTATTAACTGAGGTGTCATAATATCTTGAACATCTATCAGCAAAAACTTATTTAATTCTCCTCAAATGTATCCAGACATCTAAGAACATACCATTGTCTTGCTGTGTGAATGTCCCACAGCAAAGCACTGATGAACACGTGAAGAAGCATAACACACATATGCCCTTGAAGAGTAACTGGCTTCTCTTGGATAAGAGTAGGGAATTCTTTCTGGCTGCTGTAGTATTTAGTGTCAGAAACGCTTATGGGTAAACGCTCAAAAAATTTGACAGCTTGTGTTGCTTGCTCACTGCTGCTATGTCAGAAAACACAAGAAGAGCTATATTTTAGGGAGTGGTTTTGTGTTTGTGGTGTTTTTTTTTTTCTTTTTTCTGTCCAGCCCTAGGGCTATGTGAAAGGTTGAAGTTGCCCCATGAAGTATTTATGTTGCTTTCTGCTATGGACACGTAGCTTATGTAGTTAACCAAGTAGAAATCTATAATGCTGCAGTATAGAATTGCTCTTCTGTGCGGAGGCTGGTGAATGGGTTTTGTAAGTTACTTCTAATTCATAAGGTGTAGTGGTGTCTAATTAGCAAAAACTTGCCTAACAAGTAAGTGTTCCCTGTGGCCATGCAGAAAGATGTGTTCACAGTAACTATACGAATCAAAGCATCACATACTCCTGATATGAAAAATGCTGCAACTCATCTGAAAAGTGCAAGTTGCCATTATGGCCCATGGAGTCCAAGAGAGTTATTATGTGAAAGAAACTACATGGAGGTAAGTACTGGAAGTACAGTGGGAAGGTACTTAAGGTAAGAAGGTAAATACTCAAAGATGCTCTCTTTGGAAGATTTTTAGGTGCTAGGAATGTGTATGAGGTTTTATATTGCAAAATTCTATTGCTAGGAGTGTGTATTGGACTTAAAATTTGCCCCACCAATATGGGGCAGCTCACTAATGAATGCACAGCTCACTAATGAATGCACAACATGCAACTTAAGTGTAGTAATACATTTTTATTATACTTATATAGTCTACTAGCCAGAATTAATAGACAGTGAAGTAGTGAAATAGCATTCAAAAGGCTGAGCAAATGGATTGAACTTGGCAACTTGACTATTGCCTTGGCAAATCTTATTTGGGATGATAACAGAAAAGAACACTTTCTGAATTTGCTGGGGGGAAGGAGGTGGGTGGGAAGGACTCACTTTGAAGAGAATGTGGGCTTTAACTGAAAGTAGAAATAGGAAGATATGCTAAAAATAAAATGAACCTGAAATCAAGCGGACTACAGATATTGCGCCATGCATGATGATATCTTATGCTTTTTTTTTCTACATTCTCTCTAGAAATTGCTAGTCTCATTTCTCAATTCTATACTGGCTTGAAAGGATTGAGAATGTCTTATAGGGTATTGGAGATGAGCAAATAAGCATTACCAGCAAACCCCTTATAGAGGCTTTTTTCCCTTCAGGTTTCTGTCAGGAAGGAGATTCCACAGACTGTAAAAGACTTAATTCAAGATGACCCTGAGGACTGGACTCTTGCCTTTCCAGAGGTAAAAGTAGAGGGTTTGTTCCTAGTTAAAAGCTAGTTCAATATAATAAATTATTCAATGTAGTAAATATGAAGTTACTATGAACAGAATGTTTAGGACATTACTGAATTTCTCTGGGTAGGAAAAAGCAGGAGAAGCCTCAATATGGCATATAGTGTTTCATCAACCAGAAGAAAAAAAGGCTTTTCTTGTGAGTGATGCTTGGAGTGCAGGCTACGGACTCAACACAACAGACACCAGGGTTCTGCTGCGAATACCCTACACTGCTGAGCAAATTCAGCTGGTTGAGGTTGGTATGCTCATTCTGGACCAGCAAGCTGCCAGGATAGGTAGGTCTAATCAGATCTCTTCCTACAGGATCAAGGAATTACCTTTTCTGTGGTAAGATCAAGTACATTTTACAAACAGCGATGGATGGTCCTGATGGTGGATACTGCTATGGCATGTCCTGTAGGTGAGAAATGTGGTAGCTTACTCCAATGTTTAAATGCACAGTGACTGGTTTACAACCAGAGTAATGAGCTGACAGCTTTCATGTCTTGTCCCTAAGATGGAGTGGACTATACTAACAAAACTATCATCTGGACTGTTCCAAAATATATTCAACTGCTCTCTGCTGGAGCAACTAATTTTAAGGATGTGCTTGTTGAAGCTGGTGTGGATCTACAAAAATTGTCTGCCAAAGAAATGGCTTCCAGGAAATATGTGTTATTTAATAACTTAAATGCAATTACAATGAAGATACCAATAGGTGCAGAAGGTGGCTATTACAAGGTTAGTAACTTCTGATATGTCTGTTATGCAAGCTGTCTGTTATGTTTGGGTTTTGTTGGTTGGTTGTGGTTTGGGTTTTGGTTTTTTCCTTTCCTGGAGAGGAATAATTCATATTCCTTTCAAATGAAGGGTGGGGTGAAGGGGGTATTAGAAATCCCCAAAGCCTTGACCAAAGATAGCTCTTGTAAGCACCCTTTTTTTGAAGAATTTATTTTCTTAGAAGCACAGATGGAGAGAATCCTATACAGAACTATTGATTTGCCTTCTTCCTCAGGTCAGCACAGAGCTTTTGCCTTTTAGTCCTGACATCATGCTCCTTGGAGACAGTCCTAACTGGGCTGTAAAGTATGCATGGGTTCTGTTCTATTTTATGCAGTCCATTTATGAGAATGGGAGCAACCTATTTGTCAACTAGACCGTAGGATATTGGGATGGGCTGAAACTATACATCTAAATCTAGTTCCTTAGAGCGAACTGAATCCTGGGCAAATATTGTAGCAACTGAACTTCAAAGGAAGTTGCAAAAGGAGTCCTTTCACTGGTGAAGTGCTCCCCTGCTGCATTTGAAACTTGGAAATGGGGGAACATTTTCAAAAGGAAATCTTCTGAGATATTCTAAACTCTTAGGTAAAAATAGAGCCTGTAATAGTGATACAGCAAGTGCTACTTAAGGGATCCTTATTCCTTACAGTTGATGTGTTTTGTGGATTTCTTTCTCAGTATAAAAGTAGGGCCACAGAGCTGAGGACAATTGCTCTACCTGGGCCTTGATTTTACATTAAAGTTCTATTGTAGCATCTTGTGTTATACTGAAGGGTGTTGATTTGAAATTCTAGACTTCTGTGAGCAGCGGACAGCATGGGGCAAAATACACCATCAACCTGTTCTTGGAACATCAGTGGGAAGATAACAAATGGGGACTAACCAAGCATACTATAATTAAAGAAATAGAAACACCATTTGAACAAGTGGAACTTGCTATAACCAACAGTAAGTAGAGTAACATGGAACACAGTGAAGGGTTTGGTACTGATAAGAGTTTAATATTATTGTTTTCTTTTCAGACTCAAATCTGAGTGTGAGGCTAATGAATGTGACAGTGGGAATGTTCCTCCCAGATGTGGAGCTTGTGAACTTAACCATTGAGGCGGTAACTGTTTCTGTACCTGAGGCTGTTCAGCATGGATATCTAATATATGAGATCCGATATCCTAATGGAAGCAAAGCCTACGTAATACAAGTCCCATTTGATGCACCAAGCATTAAGAAAGAGGTGTGAACTAAGACACTGCAGCATACCATGGTATAGAAATTATGATATCTCTTGGTGATTTTTATTTCTAAATATGGTTTTCCTAGTACCTGAGAGCAGACATGAGAGCATACACCATGAATGTCACGCTTGCTTTTATAATCCATCCAACAAGTGAGACCTTTGCTGTCCCGGTCATAACAGTGTCCACTCTAAAAGATGCAGGTAAAATAGTGGAATTTGGTCAAAATTGCACCAATGTGGCTGTGAATACCCTGGCTGTGAACTCGGCTACTTACTTCAGCCAGAGGTACTGTCAGTCTTAAACAGCCTAATTAAATACTGATGGCTAGTGTACCAACTGACTCCTAACTGTATTACAGTACTGCCCAGAGCAAGAGGATATTGTGATGGGAGGAACCTTCATCTCATTATCACACGTGGGAATGTGGACCAGAACTGGCTACCTTTCATCTCAGGCTGGCACTTGACCCCAGAGGCTGCACAGAAATACAACTATAGCCTGAAGGACAATGGCAGTCACTTGACAGTCTCTGTCCCTTTCCTTTCCTCCCATGTGAACTATGAGGTAAGGATGCCAGCATGTAGCAATTAAGTCATGTTCTAACTATGATATATGAACATGGTACTTATTGACCTTGAAGGTTATAAAATAAAGCTTACCTTTTGAGGTAGTCCTCCATTAATCCTTTGAAGCCTATTTTCTGCCATTGGAAGAACACTTTAATTTCCCTTGGTTAATATTGATCGAAGTAGTCAAGAAAAACCTTCTGCAAGTACTTTAAGGCTGAGTTATCTTTAATGGCAATTGTACATGCAATGGAGTTTGTATTGCACTCTCTTACAAAATGACTGAAAAAGCTCATTGTATTGGCTTCTAGACTAAAAAAAAAAAATCTCTATTGTGAATTTGACTTTGATCAGGCATCATTACCTTTGGATTGTGATAACCTGCCCTCTTAAGTTTTGCATACTTTAGTTGAACAGTGTATCTTTATTCTCTTGTTTAACCTTTGAATGTCATCTCCAGGATTTTCACACTTCTGGAATAAAGGCTTCACTCCACCTAACCTTGAAGGATGGCGTCACCTTCACCAATAGGACAGACTTCTCTGTTTCCTGCAGATTTTCGCCTTCAGAGCTAATAAGTAATAATGTGTTGGGGGATTAGCTATTAATACTCTTTGAATTGCATAAGTCACACAAACCCATGTAGTCTGAAGTTTCTAGAGTTTATAGTTCTGTGATATCCTGCCTGCCTGTCAGGTTTACTACAAAGTAATATTGTACTACATACTGCACTACAAAGTAAAAAGGCAAGTCAAATGACACATTGGAGTGATTATCCTGCCTAATGTAGGTGACAGTGAAGGAGGTGCAGAAACTACTTCCCTTCACACCTCCAAAACCATGAAGCTTTTAAAGGGCCTTTTTGGGGTTGGGTTTTCATTTGAGTTGTTCCTGGTTTGTTTTGGTTTGGTGTGGGGTTTTTTTTTTTTTTGGTTTTTGGTTTTTTTTAGAGGGATGAGGGTAGGGAGGCATCTTATAAATTAGTCATTCCAAAGCTACTCATTTGTGTTGAATGTATTTAATATCTTAGCTAGAAGAATCTCTTTGGGAGGTGTAAGGCTTCTTGGGATGAAAAAGGTGAGTGCAATCACAGACTTTGCCCATGCAGTGCACATTCTACTTGCAGTAAGCTTGAAGAAAATCATGTGTTAGTACTGAAGAGCATCTTGCTCAAAACTTAATCTTCATGAGCTGACAGAACACTTGTTAGTAAAGCCATGCAGAACCTCTTTGTGCTAGGCTACATAATAAAGGAGCTTGAGTCCTGATTTGTATGGAAAACTGTATTTTTCTCTTTCAGAATGCCTGCCCAATGGCACTGTGGTTATTACTGCAGTAAAATGGGTAGGAATTTCAGAAGTGGACACCAGCCTGCTTGTCTTAAGAGACAGGCAGTGCAAACCCATTTTAGTAACAGAGAACATCGCGACCTTCAAGTTCAGTGTGAACACCTGTGGAACAAAGAGAAAGGTAAGGGCCTAGTCATGTGAAGTTTACACTGCATTGGGGTAGGGTTGTTACTAGAACTGGCAGACTTTCAGAAATGAGCAGGAACTGCAAGGTCACAGCTTGCTGTCTTCTTGATAAGTAGTATATCCATACTCCTTAGGACACCAAATTCAATTGGGCAGAATTTCTTACTGATTAAAAACAGCTTTTAAGGCCAGAGGTTCTTTCTGAAACTAGTTTTCAGTTTTATATTTCTGAATTGTTTAGTCATGAATTTGTGTTAATTTATACTGTTGATACATATTCCTATGCCTTGCAAAAGCTGGTTAGGTGTAGCTACCTGGCCCCAGACTAGAGTCAGTTCTGTTCATGCCACCTGCATACTGGATAAATAGACAAAATAACAAAGGATCCAATCACTTTCAAATTCAGGGTTCCACAAAAGCAGCTTACTTCTGTGAATGTTGCATCTTATGCTAGACACTGATTCTGTCAACAGAAAGAGCTGCTCTCTCAGGCCCAGTGCACTGCTTTCTGGGGTGCTAGGTCGTGGTCAAGGCATTGTTAGCTGATAATCTGTTTCTTCTTGACTATGGCATAGCTTTTAGCTGTAATCAGCTTTAGTTCAGTAGATTAGGCATGTTGGCCAGTAATTTCTGGTCATTCCTAAGCATACTGTGCTCAGGGCAATCTGCCCATCAAGTGAAGGGATATTGATATTGTGTCAAGCCCAAAGTAAACTCTAATGTGACCTGTTTGTAATGCTGTGTATCTTTCAGTTTAATAGCACAACTATGACATATGAAAATGCAGTGCTCTATTTCAAACCTGGCAACAATACACCAATATACCAGTAAGTGTCCTTCTCTAGAAGGTGGTCGTCCAAAGCATTTTGGTTTCTAAAATCTAATGTTAAACCTCTTTCCCCAGACTGAAATTTGTGTGCTCATATGCAATCAAGCAGACCGTTGATGTCCGATATGAATCTAAGAAAAACCCACCGCCCAGTATTAAGCCAGGGTTTGGCTCTCTTGCTCTGTCATTGAAGATTTTCAAAGGTAACATTCATATTGAAACATCACAGAATGACTGAGCTGGGAAGGAACCTCTGAAGGACATCTTGTCCAATCCTCCTGCTCACACAGGGCCTTGTAGAGCAAGTTGTTAAGGACCACGTCCAAATGATGCTTGAATATCTCCACAGATGAAGTGAAAACATCTTAAAGTCCTCTAACAGAGATTTCTGTTACAGAATGCAGTACAAATGATTATCTGTAGTGAATCAGACAGGCACTTGTGTTGTCACTGACACAAGTGTGTCTTTCCTGTTTGGCCTGGGCTTACTAAAAGTTTTGTGTAATGTGTGCAATATCAGCTTCTCTAAGTCACTTTTTGTCCCTTGTTGTCATTTTCTGAATTTCCTTCTAATTTTTTAATGTTCATTTTCTCTGTTACAGCTCTAATGATATATACTATAACTAGCAGAATAATCCAGGAATTCCCTGCCTCGATCACCACACCTGAAAGCAGAAAGATGCCTTTCCAAAGGATCTGCCAGTAAAAAAATACAGTAGCAAAGATAAAGGGCTACACAGACCATTGTAAATGGTCCAGGTGCTGCAGTGACAGCTGAAAGAAGGTCATTGAGCTTCATAGAAAAAGTGAGCTCTGAAGGACATACAGAGCAATGGAGGTAATTCATGATTAGCAACAGAGGGAGAAAAGAGGTGGGGACCCTTTAGGACTGTAGTCAAGATACCAAGCTGATGGGTGTTTGGGCAGCCATAGTGAAGCACAGCAAATTACTTTTTTTTTAAAACATATGAAAAGTGGGAAAGCACTTTAAAAGCAGCCTCCAGGATGCTGGTGAGGGAACTGTGACAGGCTCAGCTGGGTGACATAAGGAGGCACAGAGACAGGTGAGGCACAAACAGGATGGGGTTTTGCTTGGCTTCTCTTGCTCTCAATTTGCCTTTTTCCATAGCACATTCAGGACTGTGACTAACATCTGTCAGATGCTCTTCCCTGCTTCTGGTCCCCACAGGGACAGAGCTGCATTCCTGGGAGGGGAGTTTGTTGTGATGGGCTTCTTGATGTCCTTAAACTGGTTGATTTTCCTCATGTAAACATCTCATTTTCTGCTACTTGCTGTTTCTTTAAGAAGAAAGCTATCTCTGTGGTTGCCATGGAAAGCCCTGCATATCTCATGAGACTGAACCACAGAATACATAGTGCAGCCACAGAAAATATCTGGAAATATGTTTGCCTGAGAGTTGCAGTCCTCAGGAGCTTGGCAGCCTTGTAAATGGAGATGCCCCAGCTGGGATTTTTTTTTCCCCAGACAGTTAATGTGGGCATGAGGAAGGGATGGTGCCTGGAAATCCTTTTGATCTGTTAGAGGGGCAGGGGAGAACTGGCAAGCAGCTCGGGGATGTTGGGATGGCACGGTGCCACCACCACTGAGGAGCGAGCTGGTGGCAGGGCAAGGATCATGGCCACTGGTGCCTCTGCATCCTGCTCACCTCTGCCCAGTGACAGCTTCTGAAGGCTGCCAAAAAAAATGCACACAAACAATGTGTGCAAGCCCTACTGCTCCAACTGCTAGCTAAAGAGCGGATTCCCATACCTTCCTCTAATCTAAAAACCACAATTTCCCCTCACTCCAGCTGCCAAAACCTACAAGTTCCCCCACAACTTCCTTAACACAATGCCGTGTTTCATGGCGAAGTGAAACTTGGAAGTGAAAATCAATGGGGTTGAATATTGAATTAAAGATAGTGCATTGATTGAACTATCCCATTTCACTTTATTTTTTTAAAGCCCACTAAGATTTCCTCAATCAATGATAAGTTTAAGGGGTCTAGAACAGAGCTGAGGCCAATTGCTGCTTTAAGACTCCCAAACTCTCCTCTATACTGCCAATTATTTTTTTAAGTGAATGTTACTCGCTTATTTTCCAACCCAAGAGTTAAAAAAATTCAGGAGTAGGAAAAAAAAAAAGGAGAGAAGAAAAAAGGCTAAACATTCACATCTCAGCAATCTCTTTGAGAATGGATTCATTAATATTCTGGGTCTCTATTTTGGATGGCAAACAAAATGTCATTTTAATGCAAAGTTTTGCCCAAGAGCAGTTTTGGGGACACAAAAACCACCTTTGGTTTTTGGGGCTCATAGGGATAGAGCAGTTTTACAGCTTTCTTCCACCCCTACAACCTGCCTCCAACTACGCTGTAGCTTACGTTACCAAACATTTTCATTATAAGACCTTGCTTTTAAAAAACAGCAGTTTTTGATGAGAGTCTATCCAAACCAGATAAAAAAAATGCCAGCTAAGGTAATTCTGCTGTTCCCAGGACTGATGCTGGGGACATATGGCACAACCTGAGTGCACTTGGTACAGGTCTC
>JAOXNG010000021.1:109820858-109831016 GCA_028566535.1 Scolopax minor | reverse complement strand
GAAATTATTTTTTGCTTTTAATTATTAAATTGCTGTATCCTTTTTCTTTCATAGGTACTTTATAACCGTTTCAAAACTGAATTAAAACTTTTGGGAAAAGATGATGAACAGCTACGTAAACGAATTGAAGAACTGAAAAGCAGGTAAAGCAGTTATCGTGTATGATTATTAAGAGATAGGTATATGGGGAGCGAGATTTTCTGATTAATGAGAATATCTGCAGTAACAGAAAATGTTTATTTAAACTTTAGCAGGATCCATTTAAATATTTCTGATCCTGCTTCTTTGCATACCAAGATTTTGACTAGAGGGTGATGAGGTAAGTGGACAGACAAAAGGTTTTCTTTTTTTGTTGGTGATAATAAATATTTTCTAGCTTCTGAGGTATTGAAAAACAAGTATATCTTATGTTCCTATTACATTTAGTTTAATTGGGGAGGCATTATGTTTGATTACAAATAAAAAAAAAATAAATTGGTATTTATGTTTTGTAGATATTGTAAATGCACAGAATCTTAAATGTAACTTCCTGATGTGTAAAACTTTTGCATGATGCAGGTAATAAAACTAAGTTTGTGCCACTTATCACCAGTGCGGTTTTAGAATATTGAACTATGTTCTTTTGCAGTGCTAATCAGGTTTCAGAGCCTGAAAAATTGGAAAGACAAAGGAGAATTGCACACTTAAGGGAACAGTTAAAAGCATTCCATGATGAAGATGTAATTATTGGTCAAGAGGTGGATCAGTTTCAACAGGCTATATCTAAGTGTAAGGAGGAACATACTAGGCTTAAGTAAGTTATGCTTTTTTAATTTCACTGTTTTCCTTTGTTTGAAGTTAGAAGAGCTTCCTTCTTATGTACCTGGATTCCCTGAGATATTAGGCTTAATTTTTTTTTTTTTAAATTTAGTTTTTCCTAGTTTTTCTTAGGACTTGCTAAACTTCTGTCTTTGGCACAACAGTACTTAATTAATTTTCCAAAAGTTTCTAAATTGTTTTGTCACTGAAGTGAAAGGTATTACTAAATCAAAGACTGAAAAAATCCATACTTTCAATTTAATCTACTCCTACAATCTGTCCCTTCTCTTATCCCATGGGCAGACTATGATTTAAATTTTTTGATGTTTAATACACTAGTACAGCCTGATATGATGTCATGAGATATATAACACGATATGATAGAATAGATACGCTTAGGGGCAATTATTTTATCTATTATTAAAGGGAAATTTATAGAGACTTTGAATAAAGTGATTCAAATACCAATGTAGTCTATACTCGAGGTAGAGAAACAAAGTACTTTTTGGCTTTGATTTGGAAACCTGAACTTGAACAATGATTACCAGAGGGGATTATGGTGATGTTGTCATTTATTGTCTTAAAAGATTTGAGAATTATTGCTTATTGCACTTGATGTATTAGTTTAATGTCTTTTATCAATTATTGTAACTAGCAGTTACTTCGTGCTGTGTTGAAGACCTTTGTAGAAGACATGTATTAGTTTAATGTCTTTTATCAATTATTGTAACCAGCAGTTACTTCGTGCTGTGTTGAAGACCTTTGTAAGAAGACAGTGAAATTGGAGCACATAGTTAGAAATAAACTTCGTTATAAAATGTTAGAAGTCAAGTCCTTTAAAACTGTTGCAAAATAGTACTTTTGTTTCTTGCTTTTTTTCTCTTACACTTCTTGTAACTATAACAATACTGTTGCTTGTGTGTAGCTAGCTGTACGTTAGAGTAGGGAGTTCTTGATACACTGTGCTATTAGTACTTGTAAAATGAGACTTTGTAATTGTTTTATTAAAATTATGGCTTCATAAGCTGTTGTTACTGAAAAAAATTCTGTTTTCTTAGGAGAGAAGACTGTGACATGAGAGAAGCACTTGAAGTCAAGCAAAAACTGCTGAGGGAGCTGAAGGACAGTAAAACAAATACCTTGAAAAGATTTGGACCATATATGCCAGCGTTTCTTGAAGCAGTTGAAGCAGCCTATAGGAAAGGGTGCTTTAGACACAAACCTATCGGACCTTTAGGTAAGAATTACTGCTGAAAAAGACTTATTTCCTCATGGGATTTATTGCATGACTTCTAATGTAAACAGTGATCTTTTGGAGGAACTATTTGTTTAAGGAGCTTCAGGTATATCTGGCTTCTGTACTTGCTGGACTAAAGGTTTTATTCTGGTAGATTATTTTTTCCTTCTATCCCTTTTATCACGTGAACTAGCTAAGATCTACTGCTTTTCATTGTTTTCCAGCTGTTTTTGTTAAGGTAATTTATGTAGTTATAGTGGTAAACTTTCAGTGCACCTCTCTGCCTTCCCACACACTCTAAGCATCAGTCTGCTCTGCTTTGGCCGCTTGTTCCGTGGTGGGATAGCTCTGTCCAGGTCTTGGACAGATTTTGTTCAAAATGTCCAGTTGCTGACTTCTGAGCTTGTCAGACTTGAGATGTTTTGCATGGAGCAACTCAAATAGAACCAACTGAGATTTTCTTGGAAAGTTTGGTTTCATTAGCTTTTTGACTGGCTCTGACAGTGACTGCTATTTTCAGTTTGTGACTGGGAGTAACAGCTTCAGCATATTCTGGTTGTAGGTGTAATACTTAACTCTGGTTTTAAGGAAATACTTGAGTGTGTGGCATTTACTGCAGGGCAGGAACGTACAAACACACGTACTACTGAAGGCAGGCGATACAATGGAAATCTTCATGTTTGTTTAACTTGCAGCATAAGTGTTCCTCTGCTTTTACCTTTAAAGCATTAAATTGCTGATAACAAATCTTTGCTTTGATAAAATCCTGCTGAGCTGCCATAAAATTAGTACCTTAACGGAAGTTAGCAGTGACCTGTCAAAGATCTTGGAAGAAAATTAGGCCTCCAAATACATATAGGTGGCTCTATGGGAAGAGTAATTGTATGTCTATGTTCTCAGGGTACCTTGTGTTGTGGAGTTCTTTTTTCTTTTAGTTAACTTTAGTTAACTTTTTAAATTTTTTTTCTTGTAAGAAGAAATTGCTTTAGACTTAAAAAAAAAAAACCCATAACACAACAAAACAAAAACATTCAGTGATAAAAATGCACTACTGGATGTTTTGTTATGGAACACATCTCCTAAAGCCTTGTCTCTTATGTTTATTTAGGTGCTTTCATTCATCCAAAAGATGCTGAACTGACCTTGGCTATTGAATCTTGTTTAAAGAGCCTAGTTCAAGCATTTTGCTGTGATAACCACAGTGATGAAAGAGCTCTTCAGCTACTGATGTCAAAATACTATCCCCATGGATTTAGACCTCAAATAATTGTAAATAAATTTCAGAGTAAAGTTTATGATGTTAGGCACAGGTAAGTTACATGATGAATTTTCTTGCTTAGCCTTGATGGTTCAAATTATTATTAGTTGAAAAAAATTATTTGTAATAATTTTTTTAAAGATCTCATGTGAGCTTTATGAATGGTGATTTTTCTTCTTCAGAGCAGTTGATCATCCAGAATTCCCATCGGTTCTCAGAGCATTGGAAATAGATCATGCAGTGGTTGCCAATTGTTTGATCGATGTGAGGGGCATAGAAACAATCCTGCTGATTAAAGTAAGGCTCTATGTTCCCTAGTGATCTTGTTAAAAAAAAAAATGTTTTCTCCTGGTATAGAGCATATACGGTACCTTCACTGATAGTGTCTGTAATGGACAAAACAGATTATTGTGTTTTTCTTTTTGCTCTTCTGAGCAGAGGTGAGGATTCTGATGGCTCAGGAAACCCTGACTGTATGTTATCCCAGCAGGATTCCCTGTAAGACCCTCTTGGCATGTGATAAACTGTCAGTATTCTGTTTCAAACACTGTTTTCTGTCATGGGTGAGACTGTAAACTGACAGCCATAGTGGATTTAGATACTGTGATTTAAATATTTAAGATAGCAAGGTTAGAGCTTTTACTCTTATTTCCACGAACTTGCTGGTTTCCTTGCCCCTCCCAGTCCTACCTTTTTAAGTCTCATCTTCTGTCCACAGGAGGCAGATCCAGAATGGTCAGGCAGAAAATTGTTCTCAGTTCCTGCTGTGCCACTGCTCACAGATACCTCTTTGGGCTGTTACTGGCCAAGGTCCCTGGGCATTCCCTGGGAATTGTCTCTACAGATTTCTCCCCATGTATTTCCAGGATCTTCCCTGTTTGTTTTTGGAATGTTCATCACCACCTTTCCAGGCCTCTAAGTGGTCTACTTTCCCAATCTAAGTAGTCCATGTGTGTTTGATCAGCTGCCTAACTGCTGTCTCTGTCTCATGTCTCTATTAATTGGTGGGTTCAGGATGTGTCAGTTTTGTGTAGTCTGAGTTTACAACCAGCTCCAACCAGTTGTGCCCAGTGACTGGTATCTGGGTACCAGCTGTAGCTCTAGCAGGCTTGTGCTTAAGAGTTAAAAAGTTCCTCTTTGGGTATTCAGCCATCCATTCTTACATGAAATTATCAGTCTTCTGCCAGCATTCACAAACTACTTTATGTTTCAACAACCAGAGCCCATGTGGACTCTGTGCTTTTAAGACATTTGAGACAAGAGAGTGTGTTGTGGTTGTTGATAGAGTTGGGTAAAATAAACAAAAATAGCAATAATCAGTTACTAAATAGGGTTTGAATGACGTGACTAGCAACTGGTATTGAATTAAGATTGCATACTACTTTGATAAGAATCTATTTTCTGATCACTATAAAAATATCTTAATGAGCTGTTTTCTGCCATTATATGACTTCCTATCTTAATTGATTTTTGATTTTTTGTTACTACTGAAAATACCATAAACTTACAGGTAAAATGTTCAAAGATAAAATAAGACACATATATGTATATTTATTTCTTTAAAGAAAGCAAAGTATTCTAATGAGCTGCAGAACTAACAATACTTGCTTTTTGTGGTGGTTTTTTTTTTTTTGGTTGTTTTTTTTTTTTGTTTGTTTTTTGTTTTTTTGTTTTTTTTTTTTTTCCTCTGAAAGCACTTATGCCATTTTGTCCTCTGATTTTCCTGCCGGAAAATAGGTAGTTTATGGTCATAGCAGGAATGCTAGTTTTGGTCTTCCTCCTGTGCCTACCTAAGCACTGATTTTCATAACGTTACTATTCTTGAGCCCTACCTGAATAATTTTAACTGAACCTGAAATAAAGTGAATGAGTATTTGTGTGGATGAAATTATACTTCTGAATGAGTAATGGGATTGCCTCAGATAAAGGCACTTGTGACCACTTAATCTGGCACTGGCAATGTTGGGTTTTGGTGGAGTTTTTTTATTTGGGTTTTTTTTTTTTTTTTTACCAATATGCTATCCCAAACTTTAATTGAATATTGTTTGATGTACTTTACACCTCCATTTGGAAGAATGTTTCCTGTATGCGTATTCCACTTTTGACAGTTAAATATTTGGTTAGTGATTTTTTTTTTTTCTTTTTTTCCCATGGCAAATTATAAGGAACTGATTAGACTATGGAACTTACAATTTAGATAAGTTTGTAATAGAATAAAAGAAATGTGAGCTAACTAAGTGGATGGTTTTTAGGAACATGTCTTATTCAACTAAAAGAAAAAGCAGTCTCTTGACATTACAGATTTTTTCACGTTCCTTCATCGCCTTTATTCTCATTTTTCATTAGGAATTGAAAATACTTACAGGTGAGGACATCTAGACAAATTTTAGATGGATATGTTTAATTATGGTTGCTTTTCTATTGGTTTGATAAGGCCATTGTATTTTTCAGAGTAGCTGTAAAGCTCGTGAAGTAATGCAGTTTAATCGGCCCCCAAAGAATTGTAGAGAAGCTTTCACTGCTGAAGGTGATCAAGTATTTGAAAGACGATACTACTCTTCTGATTACCTGAGACCCAAGTACCTAACCAAAGATGTTGAAGCAGAAATAAGGTCAGCACCTTGCAATGTTTGATTTGTAATAAGTGTGCTTGTTAACATGATCAGACGAATTGCATATTTGTCTATTTGCATGCACACCACTTTTCAGTCTCTCCATTTTCTGAGTTTTACACTTCCTTTCTGAGAATTCTGGAAAACCTCTTTATTTCAGTTCCTTTCTGTGATAGGTACAATCCTGAGTTGTACCTTGTTTTTTTCTGGCTTATGGCATGTAAATTTTGCCCAGTAAGTAGGGATTTTCTGGGCTGAATACTCCAGGAAATCTAGTTACCTTCCTTTTTATGCTATGGTTCCTGAAAAAGAGTATGGAGTTAAAACTGTTTCTTTAAAAATCTTGTACTTGAATTGTAGTTTACTGCAAAGGAAGCCTGACCATTCAAATAAAAATTACATTGATACATGTAATCCTACTGGTTTCAAACTTTGCATCTGTGTTTTCTCAAACTTTTGACTTTACTGGTGGTAGGTGTCTGAGACACTTGACTCCCCCCTGCTTCCTCTGTTTTATTTTTTAGTTGTGGGGGTTTTTTCCTCATTACTTTCAAAATGGTAATTTTAAAATCCAAACATATTTCAGAGTTTTAAAACTTTCACCAAGCAAATTAGTGACAATAGAATACTTTGAGTCTTAGATTATATTAGACAAATTAAGGAAATATGTTAATTTATTCTATTCTATCAATAGCTGATAGTGTAGTCATGTAGTTCAATGTTAAAAAGTTATTTCTATAAACTCAAAAGACTTAAATATGCCAGTTAACTGTACTTTGTTCATGTCAGTATATAATGAACTTCACTCAAAGATTATTTTAACTTTCAAAGTTTTATAGGCATTTAATTACTGATATTGCTATGGGGGAATGATGTAGGCCAGCTAAAAAGGAAAAAAGACTTCCTACCTCCTGCCCCGCCAGAACTTAACCTAAAGCAGTGACACATATATCTGGAATAGTGTATGCAATTTATTAAACACTGATTTTGGAATCAAACTTAATCAGTCCATTTCACACACCTATAGAAACAGTAGGATTAAACACTTGCATTATTTTTTTTGAACAGTAATATTAGTAAAGCTTCCCCTTTCTTTTGCAGGGATGAAAAACTCTATCAAAGTTTTTCCATCTGTAAATAATTATAAAAAATAGCTTTGTTTTGTATTTCAAATAGTTTTACCACAAACTGAAAGAATTAATTATGGAAATCTCTGGACATGACCTCCTTTGTAGAAGGAAAAGTATGAGACTATATGCATTTTTTTTTTCCACATCTCTGTTAATGTGTTTTCTCTCTGACTGCAAGTGTCTTGTCCTAGTCAAAGTGTTTGTTTTCTCTTAAGATGCAGAAATATTTTTAGAAGTAACACCCCTGTTTAGTTCAAACGTTTCACCTGTTGGTAAAACTTGCCAACAGAAGTTACAGGTGGTTCAAATTACATGAATATGTTTGTCTGCTTGGCATTGAGCTAGGATCATCAAACAGCTCTCTTCTGGTTATTAGCTGTGGGTTCTGCTACAGAGTTTTGATGTTTCTATATTAATCAAACTTCAGATTTTTTTTTTTTGGGGGGGGAAGGGATGTGTTCTTTTTTACCCTTTGTCTTGTCATGTATTTAATTTTGTGTATTTCTGGGTGTGTGTATGTGTGTAAAAATCGTATCTGTGTAATATATAATATGTCAATATCACTTTTTTTATAAAGTCACTTGGAGAAAGAAATTGAAAACAAAAAGGCACAGATAACAGCATCTCATCAATGTTTACGTTCCATTGAAAATGAGATTAAGCAGAATGAAAGTCATCTTCATGGTCATCGACAACACCAAAAAGAACTACAGGTAAAATAGGTAGAAAGTTAATTTTCAGAAACTGGTCAGTGTTTCTTTATTTCATTTTTGATTTTGCAATATGTTTTGAATGGATGAAAGGTTTTAATGTTTATCCTTACTTTTGTTATTTGCTTTCATGTTGTTTACTTCTGCAGTATGCTTTCATACTTAGTTCATACATAGTTCAGCCTAGAGAAAAAGAGGCTGAGGGGAGACCTTAACGTTCTCTACAACTACCTGAAAGGAGGTTATAGAGAATGAGGATTGATCTCTTCTCCCAAGTCACAGGTGATAGGACAAGAGGAAATGGCCTCAAGTTGTGCCAGAGGAGGTTCAGATTGGATATTAGGAAAAAATTCTTCGCTGAAAGGGTTATTGAGCATTGGAATGGGCTGCCCAGTGAAGTGGTTGCGGCACCATCCCTGGAGGTATTTAAAAGACAGTTTGACATAGTGCTTGGTAATGTGGTTTAGTGATGGTTTTTTATCAGATAGGTTGATGGTTGGACTAGATGATCTGAAAGGTCCCTTTCAACCTAGACAATTCTATCATCACTTGCTGAACAGTGGTAGAGAAACCAACATCTGTTGGGCTCTTCTACCTGTGACAACTAGTCTGTAAATCTTCATGGCACCACAGGCTCTTCCAACTTTCCAACTCGCCTGCACGCAGATATGTTTTCACTTTAAGGCTCCATTGCTACCCAACCCTTTACTGTTTGATATGCTGTATACAGTAATTGAGTGACTAAGAGCAAAAATGCCTTTTTTTTTTTTTTTAATTACTGTTGAGAACTGTTAGTTTTAATAGCCTTGTTCTAGTACTAGAAGCTAAAGTAGTTGAAGCCTTAGGCTGCAAGAGCTGACCAAGAGTAAACTTTTTGATTAAACTAATGCTTCTAACACAGAACTAGCTGAATCCAGCAGATGCAAGGAGAATGAAGAAGATAATGACCAAGGAAACAGTTCCAAGAGAATGAGGCAACTTCAGAAGAAGGCCAGCCCAGCGACAAAGAAAACCAATAAGAAAATAATTAAATATATACAATATATACAAAACCAACATCAAGCTCCCAGGATGATGATGATCACGTCACTTTCAGCTGTTTCTACGACTCATCATGTAAGACTGCACACAGCAGCTTTCCACCTTTGATGCTTTCCTACAATACGATGAGATCTGTCGGTGAACAGAGCATACTCTTTCTCATTATATGGTGGGGCTGTGTTATAATAGAACTGTTTAGGTTGGAAGGGATTTTAAAGATCCATCACAGAAGGCCATGAGGTTGGTCGGGCAACTCTCTAGGTACCTGCCCATATTCTCCCACATGCCATGCCACCCATGACTATCCAGTCTCTGGGCAGATCTCTATGTGGTAGACTTAAATAGTTGCTTAACCCTAAACAAGAGCTGAAACACATTCAGGAGACCTAGCAATAGGACTAGTCTGGTTTGCATGTCCCAAGAGTATTCAAAATTCACAAAAACTGGCATACCTGCCCCAAAAGAGAAAAGGGAGGTGAATGAGCTGGGGAAAGTATCCCCCCTTGTTTCCCCCATAGATTGAGTGTGATCATTAATAATTCCGAGAGATCGTGCCTGAGGTATGGGCAGGACAGCAATACTGCATAAATACCCCAACATAGCCTTCTAAACAGTGATGTTATCATGTCATACATTGATATCACACAGGACAGCAAAAGTACAGTCCCGATTCCTCTCTCAGAGGTGATAAACGTCATCACAGGGAGTACATTGAGCATGTGAGAATTTACTTAACACAGCCATGAGAACAAATGAAGCACCATTGTCACCAGCGACTATTTAACTAATATAATAAATGCATATAACAAATTCGTTTTAACACGCTCTGGTCAGATCTGTCATTATCTCCACCCTTCCAGCCCCACATTGGGCGCCAAAAGGGCTGTTGTGGTTTAGCCTCAGACTGCAGCTCAGACAGCAACAAAGAACTACACAGCCACTCTCTCAGCACCCCCCACAGCCATGGGGAAAATCGGAAGACAGAGGAAAAATTTGTGGATTGAGACAAAGGCAGTTTAGCAAAACAGCAAAGGGAACAGGAAAACAACAATATTAACACAGATAGAGGAATGACAGAGGAATGTACAAACACAGTTACTGTACCACTGCTCACCGACCTGACCCGGGATGCCCCAGCCTGCTCCCAAAGGGTGACTTCCTGCTCTCTTCCCTGGCCAGCTCCTGGCTACAGACTGGGCATGGCTCACACAGTATGGAATACCTGTGTCCCCTGCCAGAGCCTAGGGAAAATTAACCCTATTGCCGCCGTAACCAGGACAGAACATCCCAGAGTCTTCAGCTGGACGCGGTGGTGAAGCCTGTAAATGCTCAACAAAAGGCCTTGTTTAACATAAAAGAAAACTTTTCTTTC
>JAOXNG010000021.1:109766282-109780393 GCA_028566535.1 Scolopax minor | reverse complement strand
ACTTGACTCCCAAAGGCATGCACGGAGCCCCAACCCTTCTGAGTGCTCCCCACAATGAACAGTCTACTAACTGTGGCACTCACTCCTAGCTTCTTTTTCATTATTTGCTTATATTTTTAACAGGCAACCTGTCCTCTTCGGTCTGCAATGCAGAGATTTCAGATTTCTTGAACTCCCTTCCATGAAAAACTCATTTCCAATGAGTGATAATAAAACAATCATTTACAGCATTAACAGCTTAGCTCTAGAGACTTTTAATTTCAATAGAAATACCACTAGCTGATAACAGCAGGCAAATGGAAAGCCTTACCCCCCAAACCTCATTTAAAGCTGATCATCCCAGATTAGAAAGAAAGATTATTTTAATGATCTAACCTGAGAAAAAGATCATTTGGTTTAGTTTTACAAAGAGGGGAGTACATTTATGACAAGATACTAATGGACAAGTGATCCAGAAAACATGGTCCAGTCTCCTTTGTCATGTCTTTCAATCACTTGAATTTACATGGTGATTTACTGACTTGATGTCTGGCATTCCAAGGATAGGGATTATTCTGTACTGAAAGACTGCTCTGTTGTAGTGAAGCACCTATTAAACAAGGCTATAATGCAAACAAAAGTCATTTAGCAAGGTCATGGCTTCTAATGATTATGTTATTGCCTGCCAATATTATTTCTATTTAAGCCTGAGTTATATTGCTTTTATAAACGGTTCTTTTCTAATACAGCTATACAGTTCATCAGGTAGTGAGCCGGTTGATGCTGCTCAAGATACCACTGATGGGGAACATTTTGGGGCTGAAGTCACCAGATTACATCTGTTCATTCACAACTGACCACACCTGATGCTGTCTGGGGCACTGAACTGTTCATTCATTGAAAATCAGACATGAACCACAGATAACAAGCTAGCAATGCTGCTAAAAAGTGTCAGCATTTGAGCAAATTCAGTTATCAAAAGGAGCTATTACCTATATTAATAAATTCCTCTTACACACACACACAATCACTGTAGCACATTACTGGAGCATTAAGGGATATATCACAAGTAAAAATCTATAAAAATAGCCTGCAGTGCATACCCAAAACCTTGATTTACAAACTTACAACAGACAGGGAGATTTAGTAAAATCTACACGTAAGTCTATTAATTATGATCTACTGGGTTTTAAACAACAAATGTAAAATTAGAATGATAAGGCAAAAATAATATCATACATTTTTATCTTAAATTATTAACAGAATGGGAGAGAAACAAGAACTTGATTGCTTCCACAGGCCTCATAATCTTAATGAGTTAATATCAAATACTTTATTAAACTCTTAATAATTGAATTTCATTATTAAGTACAATATTGAACAAGCTATTAAACTTGTTAAACGGGGGACAGATAACCTCCTGAGCAACAGACTTGGAGAAAGGAATCACTGCATGCACACAATGGAGTGTCCGTGTGAATTTTCTGATATCTCAGAAGGTTTCAGTGCATGTTGGTGTCTTTCCTCCGTGAGAGTATGAATCGGCGTGCCTGGCCTCGTGTGGATATTTGTTATATAAAACTTGTAAGAATTCTTTGGACATAGAATTTTAAGAATTCCTAGACATAGATTCAAAACTCATTAGGGGAAGTCAGAAACACAGAGGCAAATGTGCATACAGCTCAATCACAGCATCTTTAATTCCTTAAGAAAGGAGGCAGCAAATATTGTCCAGACAGACATAAAACGACAGATTAACTCTAGGACCAACCAGTGACCTCAGACAGAAGTTCTGACATAGGACAGACCAGTGCTGCTCCCCTTTCTTCAGCATGATGTAGAGGAGTTTGAGGGAAACTGACAATGATGCATTAACACCAAATATCAAGGGGACCTTACTGGGAGTGTGGAAAACTAAGTTTAAATCCCCCCAAGTAGGGGTTAAGAGTACAGCTGAACCTCCAGTAGACTTTAGGCACTTCACTGGGTGCTACAAAGGAGGCAGAAACACTACTTTTGTGGCCTGAATTTCCTATGAGATTCAAGAACTGAGGGACATAACTGTCTTCAGCCCAGGTCATGGGATGCAAGGATTCCTGGGGAGCAGGTCTTAACCTAAAAGTCCCTCCTGGACATTTCTCACCAGAAAAGCAGCTCTCCCCTTAAAATACTAGCTCAGGTGTCTCAGCTCACCCTACCCATTGAATGGGCACCCAGACACACACCTTGTGTGAATTAAAAAAGAAAAATTAATTCCTGTTGAATCTGTCTGGTTAGGTCAAGTCTACATTTTTTGTTGCTTTAACATTTATATTATGCTGGTACATCCAGAATGTCTCGTGCACATGGCATTTGCATAAATCTCCAATGGTACTTTCCTTCTATGCAGGCTGTTCATGTTACTTCTTCCACAGCAGAGCACTCCCAAGCAATTGGCATCTCTTGCTGGGGAGGTGCTTTATCTCCAGCGCTCTAGCACCTGGATTTTACTTCTGCAGCCAGAGTATAGCACCAGGATGTTTAAGACACAGCTCTTGTCCAAGGCAGATACAATATGGTTTTCTCAAAAGTTAGCACAAAGAAAATGAGATCAAACCCAAGCAAACCCACTGCAATAAATGCAACCCTGACTAGTAAAAAATAAGGCTTGCCGTGCTGAACAGCCACTGTTCACACGGTTTATTGGTTACAGACATCACATGTTGAGTCTTCCACTAGCAACAGAAGGAGAAATAACAACCACGTGTTCTTGGTTACACAATATCGTGGAGGGATAGCTCACTCACACCAGTAAGCCTTCTTGCCGGGAAAGTGCTTTCATACACAAAAGGAAGATGTCTTTCAAAGATTAAGGCAATGAGAAGAAGATGTCCTCAATGATTTCAAATATTGCTTCACAAGACCAGCCAATGATTTATTTCATTTTAATTTAGTGATGGGTGGTTCTGCAGAGGAATTAAAGATCGTTTTGACAGTTGACTGAAATCATCACAGCTTTTGGACTCTTTTTTCCTTTTATCTGTCCGTTACCAGAACTGTCCATCTGACTATGGCTTCTCCCTCTATTAGTAGACTGTTCCTATTTTACCAGTAGACTATTTTAGTAGCAAATTGTTCCTATTTTATCTGTAAGAGTAATAGCATTGCCAGCTTTGCAGCACTGTTTCTTACTCCTTCATGACAGGATAGCAATTTGCAGGGACACTTTTGGCTGACAGTTTGAAAAGAGCAGGAATAAAGATTACCTGCTCTTTCTGGATCTGCCCTGCAGTCCCAGCTTCAAAAGCTGCTGGTTCAGGAGTGATAACACAATCCCTGTCCCCTGGGGAGTTCCAGCTGGGGTCACTGCGAGCACAGCTGCCAACACAACCACTGGCAAACCCAACTGCCTGCTGTCAGAGCAGGTGCAGAAGAGGCTCTGCTCTCATCCAAAATCAGTAAGATTAAGGGGTCCATTCTCTTAGATCATTAACCTAAGGACACAATTCTTCCATTCTCCACTTTAACAGAGATACTGAAAAGTGGTTGCTTTGACTGATGGCATCCAGATGTGGTTTTTATAGAATTGCAGAATCATTTAGGTTGGAAAAGACCCCAAAGACCATGAAATCCAACTGTAAACACTGCCAAGTCCATCACTAAACCATGTTCCTAAGCACCACTTCTACATATCTTTTTGGCTTTGTTTTGTTTTGTTTTGTTTTCCTTACAAGTATTTTATTTATGACCCATGATGCTATTTAGTCTTCATCTTATCTTATATTTCAACTTCTCCCTGGGTACATTAGCTCAAATTCTTTCAGTTAAGCTAAAACACAAGCCCAGGTGAGATCTTTAATGGAAGTGCTGGCACGAGAAGTAATCAAATTATTTAGAGGTTTATTTTCCTTCCTATGGCTTTTCTCCACTGGTGCCAAAGACACAATCTCTTTATTCCAAGCACTTCAGGTTGGTGCCTCTGGGCACTGATATTCAAGGAGTAATAAGATTTCCCCTTTATGAATCATAACACATGTGAGGAAAGAAAAAGGTAGCCATACTCTGCGAGATATCAATTACTGCTCTAAGAATAGCAGTAAGACTTTCAAATAAGATAACCATTGCTTCTCCTTACAGGTTTAAATATACTCCCACAAGAAAAGACAGTTAAGGCTCAGAATGCACTGCCCTTTAAACCATTATTAACATACTATATTCAACAGAAATAATAAAGCATTGTGAGACACAGGAATCCAGAAAATTCAGTTAAAGACCCAGCATGGATATTAAAGAGAGCAGATGCAAAAGCTGGGGTTACCCAAGGGATACTTGTTTCCCAGAGGTCCTCTGTACTCAACAGGGAGTGACAGGTTTCACATAGGGTCAAATCAAAGAGCTTAAATGAAATCCTTGTTCTGGGTGGTCCTGGGGAGGAGTCTCTCTCTTTTCTGTAACTGTAAAGACATCTAGGAGATGCTCATCTCTCATTTGGTGAAGGGCTTCGTCAAATTCTTTGGAAAGTCAAGTAAATGTTATCCACCAGATTACCTCAATAGACATGGTCACCTTACCCCTTTGGATATAGCTAAGAGGTGAGGAAGGAATACATCGTGTTGACTGATCCCCAGCAGATTGTAAATACATAAATCCCAACTTTTTAAATTACAGACTTCATACTAGTGATGCTGACAGGGTAAATAGAGCTAAACTGGGCGTAGTTACCTGAGTGCTGAAGAAAAAAAAAATATCTGTATTCAGTTAGAGTGATCCACTGATGTCATCTGATTTCTTGTATGTCATTTGCCAGTATATTTTAGAAATACAGTGCAGTTTTATTACAGAATGGTATACCAGTCCTAAATTTTTAAAATTATGTTACAAATTCAGTTGTTCTATTATTGTTTTCCACAGCCATAAATGTGTTAATAACATTTTTTCTGCACAGAATTTTGTTTCATTGTTTTTCACAGCCTAAATATTTTGCTCCAAATATCACAACAATTTTGTTGCCTTGTTTCAACAGTTTTGTTAGTAAAACAGTGTGTACCAAAGTACAAGCAATACATATGAAAATGCTTTGTTTCTTACAACTCTAGTGTTAAGGGATTACACGTACAGATATCATTTCCAAGCAAACTAAGAGAACTAAACAAGGTATTAGGAATTTACTGCATAAATTGCCTGACTAAAATGACATTTTATGATATTATATTCTCATCAGACTGTCTCTTCTGAAGAAGAGTAACCATTTTGTAGGAAACTTCTCTTAAATACTTTAATAAAGACAGTTAAATGCTTTACTTGGCTCATAGTGTTATTCTAAAGGAAGGAATGCCTTAAAGAATTATGAAATGCCTTCAAAAGCAGGGAAAAATATGAACAAACTCTGGGGAAGAATAAAGAACTTCTGCTTCTGTTACACATGATGAAGATCTGACATTTTCTGTCCAAACAGTTTGAACTTGCTCATTGACAGTGCTCTCTGTCCTACAAAAATTTATCTTCCCACTGTTAACACCATGCCAACACTGCTGCAAAATTCATTTACCTGTCCTGTCACTTCAACCTGCAACCTTCACAGCACCTCTTTCTTTACAGTATCAAGGCACAAATGTAGACCAGCTCTTCACCTCAAGCACTGATGTTGCCTGTAACAACCTACAGTTTTGGCCAACGGCATTACGCAGTATCTAGTGCACACCCACTACAGGGTATTTCCTCCTCTTCAAAATGTCTTTTTGAAATTTGTCTGTGGCTACCTAAGGGTTGACAATGGTCAGCTGGCATTTGGGTTGTGACTTCTGGGACTCTTGGCCATATTCTGGGACTCTTCATATTCAATTTTATTCTTGTTATCCATTTGCCACCACCTCTTTAGTGCAGACTATAAGGTCTGCAGGGTGAAGACCATCTTTATGCCTGGGGTACACAGCCATTCACCACGCACCCTTAGACTTAAACACTAATTGGATTAACTGCACCAGGATTTCTAACATCCAAACCATTTCTCAGAAACGGTCACAACCTGTCAAGGCAAAGGCATGAGACTAAAAACACTAATGGAAAAGTGAGTCAATCGAGTCTTCAACAAGCCCTTGAGACTGACTCATTTCTTATCCAAATATAAACATATATGTCTTTAAAAGAAGAAGCAAACCCACTGTACAAAATACTATGAATCAAACTTGGTCTCTTTAGGAATATTATATGCATTCAATTAATTTTTCTGCTTCATGTTCTCCCTACTCCTTGTTCCCTTTGTCTAACATTGCATGTAGACCTAACACTTCATGGTAAGATTTGGTAAAGCAAAACCAATCTGACAACAGTTTGATTTTGAGAACAAATCATGTAAATATAAGAAATTGATTGACTCTCTAAATTTTCCCTAACACATTATATTACCTTTATTTATATGTTTCTTATACCTTCACATTTCTACATATTTACAAAAAACACATGCTTCACTTGTTATTTTAAGTATATTACACATTCATATTTCTGTCTATCCTTTTTACAGACCTGGGATTTAAATCCAGGCTTTGGCAGGTAACTCAGCCTTGTTGCTTAGCAGCAGCTGAGACACATGTAAATGCAATAATGGAAGTTCTCGTGGTTACAAAAGTGGAAAGCTCTTGCCTGCTAAAAGCGGATGTTTATAAATCGGCTGGAAGCAGAGTAAGTGGCAATATTAGATTAGAAAAATTCTTTCTAAACATAATACAGTCTTGAATATAAAGCCATCCAGCCTGACACAACCTAAATAATAGAGAGACTGAGGTTAAAAAACTGAAGTCAATATTTAATTATGATTGTTTTTATGTATTGATCACTCTGGTATTTTAACCATCATATGATTACGACTATAACAGACCACACTCCATTTCATTTAATGGGTGAAATAATGGATTCACAAGAGTCAACTGCAAAACTTTAGTTGTCTTTATAGAACTAGGATTTCATATTATCTCCTATTCTTTCATTAAAACTTATTTTTAAAAGCACTGATCCAAGTGTCTATATGTGAATCCAAAGCCAACTGCTTAGCACTCCATCTCCATTTAAAAAAATACCTGGTTTAATCTGTATTTGAATGATCCATATGATGACAGAAACGTCTCGATTGCAACTGAAGCTTCTTAAGTCTATGGTACCATCAGCAAGAAGGAACCTAAAATGGTCTCTGAACTGAACAACTGGACAAATTCACCTAGGTCAATGATGAGGACTGTCCCTTCCTACATGTGTATAAGTATCTTCTGCATTACCGGTGTGTAACATCCTGGAGGGCTGTGCCTACCCATGCTCATCTTTCCAGACTTAAGGTCTAATTCTTTGCACATGTAGGATGTAATTTAGCTTGGGCACCTAAAAATTAATCATCTAAGTCTAAAAGACAAGTCTACAAAGCTTGAGAATCCTTTTGCAGTGAATGGGAAATGGCATTTCCATAGTGTCATTAATTTATTCCAAAAATAAATGTTTAAGATCAGATTAATTCCTTTGAGAATTCTCCTTCAGCCCATTAGCTATTAAAGAAATGAAGGTGGCTTTGCATAAGGCAGAAAAAATGAATAATCCTCTGGAAAAGCCTCTGTCTTTCCATTGACTCTAGTGGAGCCTAAATGACAAACTAGCCTTCAGATGATAAAATTCATCCTAACCCTTACATCTGTTGCTGAAGCTCAATGGCAGGGATGTGGGTGACTACATAAGCAATGATGTAGTGGACAATGTCCTGGATTTTAACTCACAATCTCTGAGTACTATTCCCAGAGGTGTTATTAATCTTTTGAAAATTAACTTAAGTTCATTTTCACCTCTAACCCATACTGATTCTTACAGTCTGTAAAGGAGGTCTTCTAATACTCAGATCTTGTTTGGGACTCCTTTGACCTAGATATAATTTAAACAATCATATTTTAGTCTACAGTGCCACATTTCCTGAGCTCTAACTCTATTTGTTGTTTATATATTGCAGATTTACACACTGTACAAGGATTTTTTCCCCCCTTTCTGTTCATCAGAAAGGAAGAAATAATGGATTTTCCTACTCTGAACATTCGACAGAAGGTTTTATTTATTCCAATTTAACACCTTTTATTTGTAATTTTTTTCTCCCTTCTAAATATGATGGTTTGTCAGCTTGTGTCACTCATTCTCTATTCACTTCCATCAGCTGTATCTCTGATTCCCATGAGAACACTTCAATTTTGTTGCACGGCCCAGAAATATGATCATCAACAAATATTTCTAGGTCAAATCCATTGTCACAGTGTCAGCATGTTCATGAGAAATAGTGATGCAATTAAACTCTGACTTGCCACTCCAGCTACCAGCAAGACAGATATAAAATAGAGTTTGGTTTATATAGATCTTTTTAAATTGTCCCCCTTTAAGAGTCTTGTGAAAGATAATATACAAAGAACCAAACCAAAAAAAATGCTTAATACTTTTATGGTGTTTTGTGTTTTACTGCTGTACAAACATTAACTAATTAAGCCTCACAATACCCAAGTGAGGAATGGAAGGAAGCATTATTATGGTTATATATTATAATTATACTGTCTCATTTAGAATTTCCTGGCTTGTGACTTTTAAAGTAATTATTATAATTATAATAAAACTAATAAAAAGTCAGAAAAAAGCTTTTTTTGTTTTTTGATTATTAATGCATTCTAAGCTAAGCAAAGAAAGAGTTTACAAACGCCTGAAAGCACACGTATTCTTCATGTATCTCAGCTTTTATTTTCCCTTTGTCCATCTGAGTCCACAGGACTTGACCTTGCTTCCAGCAAAAGGGAAGAAAACCTTGCCAATGACCATAGTGTGTCCTTGATTTCAACAACAATAAAATAAAGTAACTGCGTGAAGTTAGTTAATCTCTGTGATTTTTACTATTTGCTAATAAACAATTATCACATCATGATATAAAACATTCTTATACATATATATTCTTATATATATATATACACACATATATATAACATTCTTATATGTTCCAAACAACATTATTAAGTCTCTATGATACCTTGTAATTAGGGTTCATTTTGAATTTTTTATATAAAATTGTTTTTCTCTCAAATACCTCTCACCAGTGTCTGGATCCATCTTCCCAATTTTAGCCATCGCACAGCTTGCTGGCACCCTTTACAAACAGGTAAACAGGTTCCTTCAGAGAATGGTTTCTGCCATCTCTGTCATACATCTTTTTTGTAACAAGATGATTTGCCCACTGGAGATGCCTTCGCTCTCTAATAATAACATAGTCTTATATGTTTCTCCTACAATACTGCAATGTTCAAAGTCTATGGGGACAAAATCCATTTTACTAACTATGGAAAAGTGTCATAAAACATTTGAACTTTTCATTGGCTCCATCGTAACAGCCAGTCACTGCAAATTCTCAGACTAACCACAGCTGGATCAGTCTCTGGAAGAAGCTTTTTTATAAGGTTGTAATCAACTGAATGATAATTTAGAAAAGGTTCTCAGGTAGTTTCTTTTAGCTGGAAGTAAAACAGTTGTGATAATTTCTTTCTTCTTCTTCTTTTTCAATGTAGTAGTATAGTCTCTACTTATGTTTGTACAGTGGATCCAGCAGAAGAGAAGAAAGAGAAGTAGACTAATGAACCCAAAATACACACAATACTGCTTTGTTGACAGCTGCTGGAAAAAGAAACAAAGTAGTAAAAAGATCTGGTAATATCAAGCAGGTCAAATGAAGATTAATAATGAGATTAATGCTCCTAACTTCTGGATCTGCAATCCAGAAACCAACCAGAGGACTACTTGTTCTTCTAGATTGCCACCTACCACCTGCATATCCCAGCCATGGCTTGACACGGTGCTGACTTCATCTGCCTATTAGAAAAGGAAGTTACCATCCAATGCCATCAACAGAGGTTTTCCATAATCTAACTCATTTTCTGCTGCAAGTTGCCAGTACAGTCCTTGTGCTAGTTGTAGATAGTATTTTGACTGTATTTGCTTCATGACACTAGAAAGACCATCTGGCTAAACAGATGTGGTAATCTGATTTGCTCGGCCAATGAACTGAAAAAACCCACAATGGCATGAATGGGAGTTCCCAGGAGTGCCCTGTCCAGCATCTTCTCTTGAGCACTTCTAGACACAATATTTGTCATTTCAGGATGAGCTTGGCAACAGATTATTTGCTTGCAGAAGTTACCAAGAGAGAAGGAATTTCCATAAAGAAAGACAAAAAGAGGTGAACATATTCTCATAACAACAACAAAAAAATAGTTTAAATGCCATCTGTTATTCTTTGCACAGTATATCATATGTTATAAAACAAGAAAGTGGTAAAATGCAATCCAAGTCTTGGTTCCACAGAAGGTGTCAAATCTCCCATGGATTTGAACAGGACCGCTGGCTATTCAGTATGTTCATTTACAACCTTATTTAAAGACTGTGGTACAGTTCTTCTCAGAACCATGTATTTTATTACAGGTTTATAACCTTAAGCATGGAATGGATTGTCTAGATAATGTCCGCCTGCCAATACTCTCTTCACCATCTGTCTTAAGGTTTAAAACCCTCAGGGTTATAAAAATATTTGTAAAAATATGTAATTTTATATCTTCCAAGGTTTACCACAAGTTTACATTTATCCAGCCACAATTTCTTCATTTTTAATTTCCTTTAATTTCTCAAACCTGCACTGTTTGATACCACCACCATTCATATAACCAGCATAACTGCCAAAAAAAATTAAAAATAAAAACACACAGAAAAAAAACCCAAACCTCTGACATCTTAAATTAGAAAACTATTCTTACTTTGGTCAAACTCTTAGCCTCCACCATAATGCTTCCGTTTCGTCATATACGTGACTTGTGCACTGTTACAGCTTTCTTTTGTTATACAGTAAAATTGTCTACAGAGTAACTAGGGCTTGCTCTTCTCATAAAGACTTTTTACCCCCGCCTTGTTATTCTTTTGGCTCCAAGACATGCATTCTTGTCTGCACAGTAACATGACTTCAGCTCTCCCTTGACCCAGCTATTACACCAACATGCTGGAAGTAAAACCTGGGAGAGACTTCGTCAACCCGCGATCTATGTGAACTCATTCACACCAGGCATAGTCAGGACTCCCATGGGATTTTTATACCATTCCAGGCTTTTACTTACATAAAAAGGAAGGAGAAAAAGTAAATAGGGTTCTTGCCCACTGATGTACTTTGCAGTGATGTGGGCCATCCCATAGAAATCAGTGGTCCTCTTAGGATTACGTACTTGCTTTCATAGCATTGTACGTAGAACAACATTTCTATGAATCTGGAAACTTAAATATAGCCTGAAGTATTCTGGCAATACATGAAATGAATGTGCATGAGCCCAGAATAGATGACAGCAAAGAAAACGATTGAGAAGAACAATCACATGGAAATAAAGAACACTGGGTACATGTATAGAAAACGGAAATAAGCAATTGAAAACTGCCTGAAGGCAAATACTATTGGTGATAATGCAGGGATAATGTTTTCATAGGGATTAACTGTTCTGGAGCACTTTTCCCATGTGTAAAGCACAACACACTTTTTATTTAGATAGGTTGATTTAGCAGCCTCTTTATTGCTCACAAAAACTATTTATTGTGCCTATGCAGGGAAAATTCCACCCTTGAATAGCCAGAATGCAGTTCTTTTATCTCACGCTGCAACCACCTGCTGCATAGAGCTCAGGAGCTAAATTCTACTGGAAGTCCACTTCTATAGCACACCTATGGGAAGTTTGTTTGTATGAAAAGTCTTTAATAAATGTGTCTATGTGTTAACGCAAGTTTTATACTGAATGTGTTAAATTCTGCCTTTGGAAACAGGTTTCATTTCTTTTGCAAAATGTCATTATTTTTACAGAGGGATAACAAAGAGGTACATCACTTTAAATGAAACCACTGAATACAAACACGACTTCTAATTTACACCATTTACCTTTTGTTAGTGTAATTTTTTAACTCAGTTTTACAGCCCTGGACCTACTGGTAATTTTCTATACAAGCAACATAATTGTCAGGTTTTCTTTCCATATTGTTTTAGAGCATGTGCCCTCTTTCATGATTTTTTCATGTTTAAAAAATACCCCAGGTTAGTAGATACAAGAAGCAGAAACTGTTCTTATTCTTCCTACTCTTGGCCATACATTAGAATAACCCCAGAATTTATGTCTCTCTGAAAATAACATCAGGCCCATTAAACACCATTTTCCTGCTATTCAGAAAAACTCCAGGGGACAAGAATCTTAAAAATAAATAAGCGGATAGAGTAATACACCATAGGGGATAATTTGCGGCACAGAGTTTGCAATTCTAACACAAGGCCACTAATTTGTTGGGCTTCCCATGTCATACTGTATTTAACAGTAATTGATAGAAAAATAATTGCTTCTTCAAGCCAAGATTAATACAGCATCCTTACAATTAAATATGACTATTGCCACGACAAAATCCCATTTTCAGAATCTTATTTCATATACCATAATTACTTCCAGCTCAAAAAAAAAAGAAAAATAAAAGATATTAGATAAGCTTTAAAGACTTTTTCTAAACTTTAACCACAGTCTTCTTTCTGACTTTTTAAGAACCACATTACACTCAATATCAGAAGCATTACTTTTCTTTTTAAAAACAAACAAACAAAACAAATTTCATGTATGGACATTATATTTTAAAAAGTCAAATACTGGGAAATAGTACTTCCTAAATTAAGTATTAAGGCCTTTCTTGTTCTGCATAAACAAGCGACAGAAGAAAGAAGAAGAAAATTAAGTGTAGGGTACCACTACTGTGAAGCTGATGCTCAGCTATACCTTTCTGTGGCTTAAATGGTATGCATTGAATTGTATGACTGTATTCCTCCAAGAAAAATTTGGGATTTGGTCACCACTAAGCAGCTGGGAACTCAGAGCAGTGGATTAACACCTAAGGAACTGGTACTAATTAAAAAACCAGGAGAAATTTAATGTGTGTCTATAATGTTTGCACCGAGTTTACCAGCCCACATTTAATATAAAACACAATATGCTGAATGAAGATGCTTCATACTGAAATGGAGAAATTGGTTGCTGACAAGAGATGTGTTTTACTCCCAAATGAAGTCAGGAGTATTAATGGAGTAAGGGAGATAGAGCCCAGCCTGCCAAAGTGACACCAGCATCAGTGAGAGGGAAAGTGGGAAGCAGTGATTTAGTGGGACAAGCAACTGTGGGGGTAGAGAGACTCTGAAGGGAACTGAGGACATCTGCATTTCACCAGGACCACATCTGAAGAGCATCACCTTCCAGCTACCCGTGTTTAGCAACTGGCTAAAAACTACCTGGCTGGAGTATATTCTGGTGAAAACAGATCCGTGTTAGGAGGCAAGACGTCTCCTGAAGTCATCTGCAGTCTTCCTGTAAGGCTTTCACAGCATAATTTCTTGTTTTAATCGGTCCATTCTTAGACAACTCATCATTTCAGTTTCACAGTTTAATTACATAATTACCTGCACTGACACATATTATAAAATTAGGCACTGTAATTGCTATGTTAATAAACACTAACAGAATTAAAAGTGTTCCCATTATCAAAAAAATATTTAGAAGAGGGACACAGATCTAGTAAATGCAGACAGAAAAAGTATTGGTAGCTGGAATATGCAAACATGAAAGCAGATTCAAGGACTGCTCCTTTTAATCGGTTCTTGTGTACTTGGTACTAGCACTAGGGGCAGGAATCATAGAATCATCTGGGCCGGAAGGGACCTTCAAAGGTCATCTAGTCTGACCCCGCTGCAGTCACAGGGACACCCCCAACTAGACCAGGTTGCCCAGGGCCTCGTCAAGCTTCACCTTGAATGTCTCCAGGGAAGGGGCTTCAACCACCTCCCTGGGCAACCTGTTCCAGTGCTTCACCACCCTCATTGGAAAGAATTTATTACTGATCTCCAATCTCAATCTGCTTTTCTGCAGTTTAAACCCATTGCTCTTCATACTGTCACTGCAGGCCTTTGTAAACCATGCTCTCCCCAGCCTTTCTGTAGGGCCCCTCAGGTACTAGAAGGCTGCTGGCCTCCATTCCTGAAGTGTTTCTCCCTAGGGCAAAAAATGATCACAGAACACTATAGTGGTCTGAGAGAAGTACGTTATTGG
>JAOXNG010000021.1:109716278-109734382 GCA_028566535.1 Scolopax minor | reverse complement strand
AGTTGATACGGTAAGCCCGGCGAGATCCTCGCGCCATGTGGAATACGAACCGAACAAATGGTGACTAGGTAAGTTGCATGAATGCGTCGTGTCTTTCTATTCGTGCCCGCTTATTCTAACTGCAGACAGGCTCTTGCTGGCTTAGAAACATATAAACACTCATAAAGGTCAAAAAGCGAAGAACACCACCGCTGAGGGTATATCGGATCTCTCATATGCACGTACTGCCAATTCTCATCACCCCTGGTGTTTTATCTGCACTTTTTCTCTTCCTTTTTTGGCTTCTCATCGGCAAAAGTAACAAGAGCAGCAATGTTCACAGTAGACAAGGTGTACACATAAGGAAAAAAAAAAGAGATAGGCTTGCTTAAACTGCAGAGAAATTAATCTGGGCAACACCTTATTGACAATTAAAAAATCTTGGCATCTTCAGGCCCAAAGGTAAAACAACCCCTCCCAAGGAGCAGCGCAGGATAGATGTGCAGGCTGTCAGCATCTTTCAAAGGGGCAGGCTCTGAATGGGAGAGACCAGGGGCAGGTTGCAGCATGTTTAAATGATGCTGTATGCTATACCATATTTTAAAAAGCATTTCATGTTAAAAAAACAGGTTGTAAAGCTAAATTAATTATGCACCTTCTAATTATGTTGTGCAAAGCTTAAACAACCCAAGGCAGCACCTGATTTACAGGCGTCAGATGCAGGTGCAGGGAGGAAGGCAAGACTGATACAAATGTCTCTCTCACATGTGGGCAAACACGTGGGGTGCGTATGTGTATGTGTATGTGTATGTGTATGTGTATGTGTATGTGTATGTGTATGTGTATGTGAGCTCCTCCGACTCCCCGAAATCACTGTGGAGCTGTCAGTAGGCAGGAAGAGTAGCAGAACCAGCCACGCTCATGAGCAGTAACAGCAAGTGAGACACAGCACAACAGCTTCAGATCCTTATGGCTCTCTGTGAATATAATCACCTAAAAAATGGGATAAGAGGAAGAAGCACGGGAGAAGCTGATATCCTCCAGGGATAAGATTAATTTTTATATTGTCAACTAGAAAAGGAGTATTCAAACTACTGGGGAGAGAGGCTGTTACTTACATTTTCTACATGTTATTCTATATCCTTTCTTCTCTCACTCTCAAAGCTGAGTGAAGTGCTGAGTGAACCTATTTGTGTTTCACTTGTAGGAGACACCATTGTCCACCTTTATTATCACCTGGGTTTCTAGGTGAAGGCTTGAATTGGTTTTGTTTGCTTGTTTTTTCCAGAACAAATGTAGACATGACTCTTACTGCTGCCCGTTTGCCCCTGATAAAAGGATAAAATGGAAACAGAAAAGACACTGGGGTCAGAAATGTCACTTGCATTTGTACCTTCTCTTTTAAAATCTAGCTATACTTCTCACAAAAACTTTTCAGAACATGTAGGAAAAACCATTTTTAAGGTTAAGAGGAAGAATCAGTGTGCTCTGCTGCTCTCCTTGCCATAGAGATTGGTTGCCAAAAAAAGAGGAAAAAAAATCTTAAATCTGACAGGCACGGGAAAGCCCTGAGGAGCTGCAATCCCCCAAACAACCAAACACTCACTGTCTTGAAGTTTCCATCAAATTAGTGCCTGCCACCAAATAAAGCCACTCGACAGTCTGCTCATTCTTCACTGACATCATACTTCCACCCTATGCCATTATCAGTGCTCCAAACTCTTTTAGAAACATTATTTTTCTCTAACTTGAAAGGAGCTGGGCTGATTTATGACTCTAAGAACCTGGCCAGAATCTAGAAGGACATCAAACTACCAGTCTGTAACTTAATCTGTTTCCTAAAGAAATTGAATGAAAACTTTTTTTTTTTAAATATTATGATGACAGTGAATAACAAAAATCAGTCACAATTTTTAAAACTTTTTTATCACCAGAAACAACAGAAAACTGAGAAATTGTGCTATTAATGTCAAATGATTTGAAATGATTGCAAAGGAAACCAAGAGAAGACCCTTTCTCTCTAAGACAGGATCTACAAATCACGCACAGAATATTAAGGGGAAGTAGTTATAAAGCCATTAGGAGGGACTTGGATTAATCCAGGTTGTTTCTACCTGGGTGGTAGCCATTAGAAGTTGCATATCTAATCTAAACTAGTCATCTAGACTCCAATGTGCAATGGAGAGAAACAGGCATTCAATTCACCAAGAGGCAATTCATCCCATGCTAAAAGTATATATACAAGATAAGTGGGATTAATTGCTTTCTGGAGATACCTACTCTTGTTTGACTAATGAGAAAGCCTACACAATTAGTTTAAACTAAACATTTAACTTCTAGACAGCTAGAATGCCATGAAAAAAACCATTCCACCCTTGAGCTCAGACTGAGCTGACTCTCCCAGTTCAGGGACAAATGCAGAGCCTACAGCCAAACTGTGCTTCAGTCTTCCTGACCCAAACCTAGGTACCACCCGGCTAGTGAAGTCCAGTAAGGAGACAGTGGACCTTGGCTAACTTGTGGGATGAGATACCAGCTTGATGCTATGGCAAACCCTGTGCAGACTCTTCCCAAGAAACAGTCTTTCTGTCAATACAGCCAGTGACCAACCTGTTTCAAACAGCTCTTTTTGGGGGTCTAGATTTACTAACAAAAATCACAGCTTTATCAACCCCAATTTCTCTGGCCCTTGTATGGCCATTGTTATGCATTCATTCGGTTAATAAGCTTCTCTTGGATGAAAAATGAGGATTATGTTAATTTACTAGTTTTTAAAGTGTTTTTTAGTAGTTTTGACAGGTTAGTTCCATTGACTTGTTGATACTTCCATGAGGAATGGCTCAGTACCAACTGGCTCCTTTCCTTGGTAATTCTTATATTGGAAAGAACACATTTCTACAGATTTATATTTCTGTAATTCTATAAAGCCATTTTATATTAATGTATCACTAAAAGGTAACTTTATAAAAATATCATGTATCTGGTCTTACATAAAGAATTAGTTGTAACATCCACAGTGAATATACAGTGCTTAGTTTCAAGTACCCGGAGACAGGTAGGTATCTTGAAAGTCCTACTTCTCCAAACAGCACAGGTCATTTTGACATTTTAAGAGGACTAAGTTACTAGGCATCTAAGCACAGTGTAAATTAATTAAACATTGAAGCAAATCCAGTCACAGCCAAGGGTCCCAATTGAGATACCGTATAACTCTTTACTTCCAGGTCTCATGAGATGTTTCTCTAGATTCTTGCTTTTCTTAAAGAATTTTCCTCTGAATATAGAAATTACATGAAATCATTGTTAACTTCAGCCCCAGTTAAGCTTCTTTGATTTGCTTTCAACCATGACACATACTCACTTTGTCCGCGCTTTTGCTCTCTAAAGCAATTTATAAAACCTGAAAAAAGGACTGCTTTGTATCATATGGAAAATAACTGTGCTGTAGGGAACAATACCAAGGCTGAAAAGCCTAAAATTAGACCTGCAAGCTTTGCTTTCATTGGCAGCGATGTGTGCACATTCATATTGTCCCAATCCTACATTCTACCTCTTCTATTCTTGCGAAACACACTACGTTCTGAAAAACACTGAAGTTTAAAATTAGCAAATTTCTCTGATTCAAGGATATACTGACCTTGATGATCGGTTATTTTGATCACATTCACCTTTAACAGCGAATTACAAGATCAGCTTATTTTCAAAAGCAGTAGCATAGAAAAAGCATTTGCAGAACAAAAAGCTCTACATCTCTGAAATGGTGCCTGGAATAATCCTGTATTTTCCAGGTTTCTTTTTTTTTGTCTCCTCTCCTAAGAAAAGTCAAACACAAATCTAATAGCTGTATTTTTCTATCCTGAAAGCAAGCTTGTGAAGAGATATGCACTATATAAAGTAGCTGGTGCTGGGCAATATGGGTCCAACAGGGGTAATTTAGTCATAACAGGTGAGCATCTGCAATATACCCATTCTCCTCTCAGCTACATCCATTCAGTTCCTACCATAGTCAACAGAGGGAATAAGTCAGAGCAAAATGTATCCAAAAGGTCAAACTTCATGGTTTTTCAAATGAAGAAAGCCACAGAGAGGCTAACATGAAACCAGTGCCAGCTACTGCCTTAAAGATAATGCAAGCTGTTGCTAGTCCAGTGTTTATTTTGATTGTCTCTTTGTGGAATTTCAGGGTAAAATATGAGATTGGCAGTCAGCCTGAAGGGGGTAGAGTCAGAGCCGTCCAATTTCAACAGACTATCAAGATGAACTGTTGGGAGTTATTTTACAGGTTTATGGCTGCAACTCACTCTGAAGTGCAGTGTTATTAATATTTGTAGAACACGATGATATAAATAGCAAAACTACATCCACCACCTAGATATCTGCGGTATGCTCTGACAGGGCACTTTTTAGATAACTAAATACCATTAAATGTGCCGCAAGTGCTATACCTGAGTTACAATATTAGATACCAATATAAGTAATGCAACCATTATTTATCCATCCAAAAATGCTGATGTGGATCAGGGGGTGATTTTCTGTCAGAAAACAGAATTTAATCCTAGTATGTGAACAAGGAGCAAACAGTTTCTTGAAGTTAGGACCAGGGGAAGTCTAGACAAAGCTGGTCTCTAGCTCCATTTAGTATTTCCCACTGGAAAATCTGTGGCCATAAAAAGTAATGTTTTCAAAGTATGACAAAGAGCAGCCGGAGAATACTATTTATTTCATCACACTGATTTTGTCAGTATTTCCTAATGTTTCCTACACCCTGGAAACTGCGTAGGCTGTCCTTCAAGCTTCACTTACCCAAACAGCAAGCTCCACAGGTCAAACAGTGGCATTTCAGACAACGCTGAGCTTTTGGAAAAAGAATTGAGGCTGGTTTCATCACCGAGACAAAAGGGAGACATTAACCACCAACTGCCTCATAAGCAGGCTGCCACAGCATGGAAACCCTGAGAAAGGTACATGCACCTTTTTCAGGCCCAGGAAACTTTGTCTTGGTTCCAACCTCAGGATGAGGTAATTTCTTCCTGGGACAGCCCTTCTTTTGTGCCTGATTAAGCCAGGTAATTACCTCCTGGATTTTGTAGGTAGGAACATGATGTGCAATAAGCCCATTTAAGGAGCTGTGGTTTCAGTCTCAGACTTAGCCTTCTATTCTTCCATATAGAGAGTTGCTTTTACTGCTGTGAAAACTGCCATCTTTCAAGTTTCTGTAATTCTTCCAAACTCTTCTAATGATTCAATCACTATGGACATGGTTATACTTGCCTATTAGTTCAGCCTGAAATCGGCAGTGGATATGAACTACAAAAGGTATTCCTGAGAATAACACACTCGTCCCTTTCTAATTCTTCAGAAAATAATTTTATTAAAAAGCTATGTTTCCAGAGAGTAACAATTTTCCAGACTAAGAGTATCTACACATAGTTTTTCCCAAAGAACATCAGAACAGCAGAGCTCCTCTTTGCTACTCACTTCACTAATTAACTGTGATCTCTCATTTTACATAGAAGGTATAAGACCCATAGAACCTAGATACTTAAAGAAAGAAATTTTTAATTATTTATTATTTATTATAATGTATAATCAATAGTAGAACTGATTCTACCATGGGATTTTATTGGAAGTGCACTGGACATAAAAATACTAAAAAATGTTAAAGAATCCTGCAGCGAGCTGTACAATCCCTTATAAAAGATTTAAGTTAAATTAAAATTAAATTAAATCTATTTTAAAATATTCCCCACAGATCTCCAGATCCCCACACATGCTATGCACACTGGTACTGAATACTTTATAAACTTCATATACTCCATGCTGTACAGTATAGAGGTTCTGCACAGAGGTCTTGATAACTTCTTTATGAATAATGTAGAGAAAAGTAAGTTAGGCTCTTCTGGAACCAGCTGACAGAGCAGAGGTAATGGCACGATAACCTGAGCCTGTGTGTGAAATAGCTGAGTAAGAAACTTTTCCTCAAAGCTTCACATGGGCCTTGGGGAAAAGTGAGGTTAAACTCATGACCTGATGAAGGTTGTTTATTTCTTAGGAAAAAGAGGTTATCATTCAAGCTGTCTGTGGTGTCTTCAGGTCTTTTTTCACTTGGAGTGTCTTTATGGCAGGTGCCATCTGTCAATAGAGTGGTGGGTGCTGGGGCAAGCTGTGCACTGGAGGGACGGGGTGCCCCAGCTCCCAGGCATATCCCGGGGATGGCTCCCTCCAGCCCGCCCAAGGCAGAGACGGTGCCAGCCAGATGTGCCCACCTAAATGCACAAGCAGGACCCCAGCAGCATCCTGTGGGCTTTACTCCACACCATCCACTCTCCAGACAAGGAAGTACTTCTTTTACACCAAAGCAGTCTAGACATGAGCTAATATATATGGAACACAGATGCACAGGAGATTATTATCTGACACAAAACCAGAAGAAACCATCTGATAAGAGGAAAAAAATGTAGACAGGTTGAGTAAACTTCATGCTAGTGCATATATTCCCATACTAATCTCCTTTTTGAACATCTACTTCATTTGCTCACTGCAGAAAGGGCTTCTTGCTGCTTCCCACCAGTTGGATTCTGACTTTCTACTACTTGGGCTTGCTTTTATTTTGTCTGAGCGTAAGCAAAATTTGGAGAAATCCTTGCAGGAATGGTAGAGTGTAGGGAGCTGCCCTGCCTATTGATCAATGCCTGCTGCCCAGAAGAGAGGCAGGATGAGAGCTGTTTGCTCCCTGCTTCTTCATCTGTCCTCCTGGGAACAAACAAAACTGCAGTGACACATTACAGCGTGTGCTGTCAAAGTGCCTTGGGCATAAAAATAAGCAAAGTATCAAGTAACGGAGCCCCTTCAGCTAGCCATGGGTGTAGTGCTGTTGCTGCCAAAGCAAAGTCCCACTGCAGCTAAACCTTGCCTTTAAATTTTCATTTAGAGTGACAAGAAGTCCCATTGAATGGCCTGAAACTGCAGGAACAGAATAAAACTGGCAAGCTCTTTTTGCTGAAAAACAACCTGACTGTGGTGTTCCACTTTCAGAATACACACCTAAACTGAAAAGTTTATTGTATGAGCTCTGGAACCTTGTTGTGCGGAAAAAAATGTGTACAACCGACTCTTATATATGGCAGATTTTCATCTTTTGTCTTCCATAATGTGAACTTGGCTGACAGCACTTACTAACAACTTAATGGAGCCTGATGGAGTTGAATTGGCTTATATCCAGCGTGATTGGTGCTCAAATGACTCCACTTTTAAATATTATGCCATAATAATAAATGGGAAGTAAAGATCACCCACAGTTGGCCAAAGAAATGGAGATTTTTTCGAAGAAAAATGAGGGAACACACAACTTCTGGATTATTCCACATAAAATGTGTACCTTTAATTTTCCTCTGCCCTGGTACTTTTAAAAAAACTATTTTTATTAAGTGTCAGTCTTTATGGTGTCATTCCCATTCCCCTCTGAAACAGGCACAAACAGGTAATAGCCACTTCTGCCAACTCTCACTGTAGTGACAAATTTCAGGCACAACCCATAGATTAGTAGAATGTAACTGGTTGTGCCTGTTTATTGCACTGTACTGAGAAATCTTCATGTTTCAGTTTATTCATAGTCAAACTGATTTCTAGGTAATGTTTCACAAGTCCAAGGGGAAAAGCCACAAAGTCTAAAATGGAAATCCACTATAAATTATAGGAGAGCTCTACCATTTTACAATCTGCCATAAAGCATACAGCTGAGGTCAACTCCTGGCTTCATTCTAAAGGGTAACTCCAAATCCAAATGAGAAAGTCATCTGGGATCTTATTTGATCTTACTCTGACAACTGTGTGTGCATAATAAATTTTCATGTTTTGTGAAATGCTGATACTTGTATTTTATTATGCAAAAACCTAAGAAGAAATCATATGTCAAGGACTAGGGCTAAAGCAATAACTCAAACTGATGTAGTGATTGTATGCAACTGTAATATGTGATGTAATTATTCTAATGTAATTAAAACTCAGAGATAACAAAGACATGTACATCCTCACTATCTGCTTAAAGAGCTCAATCTGTCCTCTGCAGACTACCTCCTGATCAGTTCTAGTCCAAGTGGATCTTCATTATCACACCACCACAGTATTGAGATATCAGCAGCAAAAGCACAGAAACCTGGGACAGAGGCAAATACCTGCTTATTTCCACTTTATAAGTGCTACAGAATTAGACTGCTGGTGGTTTAATCATTTAAATTTAAGGTATACAATTTTTAGTAACAAATACTTTTAGTTCATTAACACTTTTATTTTTAGTTCATCAACTACACACCCGCTTCTATAAGAATTTATAAGGATGGCCAATATTTCTAAACTGCACTGTTTAGCTTCAGATCATGTACCTGAGAGAGCCAAGAGGAAAGACAAACCTCAGGAGGAGGTGACAGGTAGACAACAACTCTGTACTGGTCCCATTACTGCACAAAAAGATGATTCATAGTGATTTTAATCTGCCATAATAAAGTTCTGATGTCAGAAAGGATTATACCCTCCAAAGAAGACCTCTTTCATTTTTGGAAACAACTCCTTGTCTAATGGCTTGTGTATACCCTAAGATTTATATGGCCACGTGCAAGGCAGGATAATAAAAAACCAGCCATGTCCCTTCACCCAGAACAGAAAAAAAAAAAGGTGCTTGGGTAAGCTAGACCACAAAGGAATAGGTTGTAATAGCGAAGCAAGGCAACAAGGAAAGCTCCCCTTTCTAGCAGATACACTTGATCAGTGACCATATTGACCCAGCTGGAAAAGGCTGAGCTGAGCTTGGCGGAGAGCTCAGCCCAAGCTGGTGCCACCATTCATCCTCCTGCTGCAACAAATGTAGATGACCTGGTGCTGGGGTAATCGGACATCGCATTTCACTCGGGACAGACCAGTATCATGTCCAATGGGACCCTGCTTTCATCCAAATTTCTAGATCTGCATCTTCATTCTTTACAAACCCCAAATCTGGACACCCTACCAACAGCTCTTGTATTACTCATCTTACTTCCAGATGCAGAAGACAATCATCAATATGGGAACGACACCTGAACTTCCTGGGCAACTCTTCTGAGGAAAAGATTGGCCTTTACTGATATATGGGACTGAAATACTCAAAGCTTATCTGTGAAGAATCTGTACAAATGCCAAACGTTTTCCCACCTTGACTTGTAACAGCTAGGAATACGGTTTTTGAGATTTTGTCCAACTTCTCTCCAATTAGCAGAGTAAATTGAGTTCCCCCAATGAAGGGAAGTTCACTATAGCACTCTGATCAGAGTACAATTGGTCTACAACTGATCTACGGTTCACTATGAGAATCTGGGTCTTGGATTCCATCCTCTGCTTTGCCATCACTTTTCTAAAAGCTTTTGGACAAGCCACATTTCTTCCTCCTGCTTCATCATGTAATACAATGTGAATGAAATAATTTCAGATTCTATAAATTTCCCAATATGGTAGGTGTCATATCCTGTTAAAACTGACATCAGCAGTGAAAAACTACGTAGCACATAAATACAAATGCAAAACAATGAGCAACTTCTCATTTAAATACTTCAAAATCAGGGGCCCAAACTAACAGCTTTTTACTGCAGAAAAGCAGGATTTTTCAAAGCAGCAGTTCAGTCATAAGATCAATGAATCATATGATGAGAGAACATATAAAGTCTTATGCAAATGCTTCACATTTTATTTTTCATTTCTTTTCCCCACTTAGTTTCATGTCCCAAACACCTCTAGATGAACAAATTCCCCTGCACCCACACAGAACTTGCTGCCAGTGGGAAACGGGGGATGTTTCTCAGGTCATTTTTAGGGGTTGTTTGTACGGGACTTAAAAACATCTCCATTCCCCTTCTCCAACAACTACCTCTGTCACTCATCTCACTCACACACCAGTATAAACAAAGCTATCCCAGCCCAGCTAGCTAGCTATTGGCACCTCAAGAAGGCTTCATCTAAGCACCTAACTCAGTGAATGCTTTTGCCCTCCTACAGTTTGAGATGGCTTGTGTACCGCTCTGTATGAAGCAGCAGTTCAGAGGAAAGTGGCAAACATCAGCGAGTTGTATAATTAAATTCATTTTTTCCTGGAAATTTAATTTATTTCCAGCAAAGTTTTCTCACAACACCTATATATATGAAAAGTGGTGAAACTGTTTGTAATTTTCCAATTCTAATTAATCACTTTTTTTGTGAGATTCTCCACTCAGTTTATTAGATGCTGACATCTTTACTTTCTACCATCTTCAAATGATATCCTACTCATTTTCCCCGCTTTCCCCTTTCCTTTTTGATTAATTTAAAATGTCTTCTCCCTAGCACTGAATTCCTTGCCTACATCTCTGACATGATTCACGATCACACTTTCGCCTTTTCCCCAAGTCTCATCTTCTTTAGGCTATTTTTTTTTTTTTTTCTGAACACTAACACCTACATTTCCAGTCAACTCTATGTGTTCAAACTAACAGATTTTCCCATGGATTTAAATGTAAACACCCACAGAAGTGTCTTGGTGGTTCAGTATGTACTTTGCACTGTTCAAATTCACTCCTTGATCCAGTTTTTCCAGTCAGAATCTGACTGACCAGGTCACAGAATGAGTCCTTATAGTTGTGTGACGTTGAACTTTGGTCCAGCTACTCCAGGGTTGAATTGATTCAGAAGAGAAATTCCCAATTCACACCCAACTCTATGGGAATTTTTATTAATCAAACACCATCAAGTCATCCTTCCATTTGCTCCTAAATATTGCCTGATGTCTGTGCTTGTGAACAGCACTGCTAATGCCACTGCCCACTGATGGCATACATCTCCTTTCATTGTACAACCACAACTCAGTCACTTTTACCGTAATTTGAAGTTTTGCACCATGGCCAACAACCATAGCACAGCTGAAATATGGTGAATTTGCCCATCTAACTTGTGTGAATTTGATCCCTTATTTTTTTTATTATTCTCCAAGATTCAAAATTTAGAGAAGAGTACTTCATTACTCAAATGTCTAGAGTGATACCACTAACTTCGCTCATTCAGAACAAATGAAAAACTGCAGATTTCTGCAGATTCCTTTACTGTATTTTCAATGGAAAGCAAAAGTACAAGACTTGGTTACAAGAAATGGTTACCAGCTGCTGTGTAGGTCTTACTGGAATTGGAAATCTCATAACTAACTAGTCTGAGTGACACAATGGAGAGTTGCAGAGGGAATACGTTAGTTCTTTTGCACAGCTTTGGTGTTGAAGCCCTTCTGAGTATATCGATGCTTACTACAGCAAACGGTTGGGTTTACTGGGAACACTGACAATTACAATCTCCAGAAATCTCTGTTACATATAATCCCAGAACAACCTTGACCGTTTCATGAACTATTTCCTTTATCTGCTGATGTGCTGACATTGATATATCATTATTGGTCATCACTAATACACTCCTGTTGGTAACCGGGAGATGCATACAGTTGAAATGAGTCACAGACTGCAACACCTTGCGATTTATATGGAAGAAAGTGGAATTTTCAAAATATCCTTCTGTCTCCTTCTCAACTGACCATGGAACATAACACAGCCACTAAAACTCAAGCCATAGTTGGACATAGGTATTTTTCACATATTTGAAGCAAACGAAGTTGCTTTATTTTTTTTAATTACACAACAGCAATATAAGGCAACAATAGGATTGTCTGATATTGAAATATGACTTACTATTTTATATTTGCCATGAATTTCTCATGCAACAATTCAGAAACTTGTTAATTTTTTTCTCATTTATTCATAATTGTGTATGATAAAAAAAAATCTACTACTTCAAATTCAGTGAAAAATATTTGAAGGAGACACTAATCTAATGTATCTCATGACTAATATCAGTTCTCTAGCTCATTCCCATCAAAACAAAGCAAAATGCTTTATGACTGAAGAACTCCCATTAAGAGATTTTGTTTAGCTAATTAAAATGTAGATGTTATGGAATTATATGCAACATATATACTGATAGGAGGACTATTAATAACAGTATGTAGAAATAAAAAATGCAGAATATGTTACGCTAACTTATTGTAACATTTTCAGTCTCCTACATCTCCCTATCTCAACACTACACAATCCAGAAAACAAAAACTTAAAAGAAATACATAGGTTCTACCAATGTCCTACTGCACAGATTTATAAGAAACTAATTATTGGGCTTTGCAGTAGGATACAGGGAGTGAGGGCACTGAAGAGTGAGATTCAATGGATAAACCAGACAGACACACAGACAGAACACAGCTGTACAAACATCTGTTCACATTGCACTGTGACTTCCTACAGACTGCTCTTTGAAAATATCCATCTAGAGATATTTGGATACAAACCGAGCTGTTTAGAACATCTTCTAGGATGTGTATCCACACGGCAGCCCTGCAGCTGGAGCAGAGCGTGTGCCTGGGCCACGTCTGGGTTTGCCACCGCACAGAGCCCCACCGGCACGAGGCAGAGCATGGTGTGGGAGCTGCATAACCTGCCCAAGGGCAGGGTGAAGACCTGAGCACATAAGCCATGCTAAGCGCTCTACTGCTGTGTCTGGCCTGCTGCAGGTACATCATATATTTGGTTTAGAGAGAGTTAGAGTATGTCAGCATATTTCATTCACAACCTAGTGACGGCAGAATAAATATACCCTAATTAGCTATGCAGGAATCGGACACAGTCGCTGCTGTAAGGTATGGGTTGGTTCAAAGTCACTCCACAAAATCCCTGAACGTGCACCTTATCTTTCTCCACAGGTTGCATTTACAACATCTCCTGTACGTTGTTAAAATTTTAATAACAATATTTACCTTTATAGTAAATATGCATACAGCTGCCCTTTCCAGAATATATACAAAGGCCAGATCCTTGTTTTATAAAGCCCAAAGTTTAAAAAACCAAACACAAGCCCACAGTTAAAATGCAAGATGAATAAAGCTCCCACAGTGAAACAGGCACAGGTACTGTTAAGGAGGGAGAGTCTCCCACAACTGGAGCGTGTCGGAGCAGAATCAAAGACAAGAGGAAGCAGGGCCAGAGAGGGAGGAAAAAAGGGATCAGTAAAAGCTGAAGGATGAGATAAGGCACAAAGCAGAGTTAGTACCTGCTGACACTTCAGGATTACATTCTCACATAACAGAGCGGGAAGCCCAGATGAGTAATGTTCACTTCTTAAACCTCGGAGAAACTAATATAATTTATTGATCTGTGTTTCAGTCGTACCTCTTTGCGGCAGGCACTTGAGAAAAATACAAAGAATCATAACCCCTTCCAACCCTCCTGTTTCTGCAGACAAGAACTAAAATAAATTAAAAATAAACATTGAACTAAACAGCTAAGCACTGCCCCAATGTGTACCACAGCAAGAGACAGCAATTGCAAACAAATTTTTTTAATGAAGAATGAGAAAGGCTACTTTGTGATCTATTTACCATACCTGAGGAGGAAAATGGAGCCTTAGTAGCTACTTCTCTTAAACACTCTGGCTTTTCAGTAATACAGTTGTATCATCAGAAATTCATTGACAGAAAAAGGCTGGCATGTTTTATGTGCTTATACAGGAGAAACAGTTCATGACTCTTTGACTCTCCCTATTTAAGGATGTGTAATATAAAATCATCTAACATTCTGATTCCGAGGCCAAAAACATGCTAATCTTCTAAATTTTCTTGTACAATTTGGATGCTAAGGACCAGATTCCAAGCCCACTGGAACACATACCAGAGCATCCTTTGACCTTACAATGTAGTTGAGATGCGATCAGATCCCAGAGTACTAACATATCCAAATCACATGCAAGAAAAACCCACATGGAAACTACAAGTCGAACTTCATTAGATGTCATCTCAAAATACAGTCCGTTTGTATAAATAACTCCGGTTGACAAAAATTGTCAGTATGATCCAATGTTTTACATATCAAACTAAAATTCATTTTCAGGCTATCATACTTTCAAACTGAAAGCCTGTTATGCAACTCAAGACAGGTGTTTCAAGACCACTCCTGAATGTCCATACTCATTCGTGTCATTTGAAAAATATATACATTTAAAATGAAAAATGACTACTTTAAAAAAGTACAGTATACATTCTGTGTTAGTGAAAACACATTGACTATAGCAACGTCGACTGCATGTGCTGGATTATTAGCGATACCTTCACAAATAAATTTTTGCTGTATTATCCATTACGTAAGCTGATTTTATTTTCAGTGATAAGGGCTTGTTTATTTTTACTAACTTTTCAAAATAACTTTTTTTTCTATGTATATCAACTTCTACTAAAATAAAAAAACAAATTTAATTCAAACTACTAACTAATATCCCAAATTTTATTCACTTCAGTCTTCAGTTACTTTGTATTTCTAAATATAGCAGATAACAGTATGCAGAAATATGCTGCATTCTAAGAGCTTTTATAAACAAGATGTTCTAATTTTAGAGGACTCCATTCTGAATAAAGTCTAATTAAATACACAGATATTCTCCACAAAAAGGATAATATTCAGCTCTCCTCACTTCCATTTTTTAGCAAATCATTTAACATTTATTTTTGAGTAAAAACATTTTTTACTAACTGGAACACTAATCTTTTATTTTAAAAAATAATAATTTCCAGTAACATACTAACTTCGTGAAATGATTTTTTATACTAAAATCAAGTCATAGATACTTTACACACACCTGACTCAACAGCTGACATATTTAAGATTAATATTCTTTCAACTACTAAAGGATGGATTGGCTCAAGAACTAGTAATGAAGTCCAGAACCAAGACACAAGGTGTATGTTTTAACACAAAGGATAATTAACTGTTAGAAAAACTTAGGGAGGACTGAGATAAATTTTCCATTACCTGTGTCTTTAAATCAAGACTGATCTTTTTTCCCCCCAAAATATTAATGTGGTTCATGAACAGCAGATTAGGGAGAGGCATCGCTGTGTCAAATGTTATGGACTCTGCTAGACACTTGGCTAAAATTCTCATTATTATCCCCTGTAGAGTTGAACATTTATGAACGCAAAAGCTTTCACCTCTAGAACACAACTTCCTATTTAGCTACAAGTTAAAGCTAATTGAAGTAATTTTCATCAAAAGGTTTACAGCCTTTTATTTATTAGCCTAAAAGCTCTGTAAATTACTGTCACAGCTTGTTTTCTTCCTGAGTATACATTTTGTCTTGTACAGTGCTGACAGTATATTTTTCATTGAAGTTTGAACAACGAAGGTAACTCCATTGATTGTTATTGTTATAAACTGGTTGCTTCAACTCAATGGGAGTTAAACAAAATCCCAATATTTTCTTATGCCTAACTATGGTATGAAAACACCTCAGTAGGACAAAATAAAACACCACAAGTTAATATGTCATTTATAAATCTTATAATAATGGATCTCAGCTTTTACATCTTTTCATCAACAAATTGAGAAGGTCTAAGTTACTGAACAAGAAAAAGGTAAAATGATTCTTTCTGGTATTCAGTAAACTATACACAGGAGCTGCATAAAAACATTAATGTTTTTTTGAAATAATCAATTATTTAAAATTAAATCAGCTTTAAGTCAAAAGTGATTAAAGGTCATTTTAATCAAAAAGTTTAGTGTCTCATATATATTAATATTGTAAAAACTATAAAAATCACGATTACACCTTGGTTTTTTCCCTTGACATCAATTTAGACTCTTGTAATGGTGATTGTGTAGATATTCTTCCTCAAATTGCTTTGTTAGGATAAAGAAAGTAATTTTAACATTTTTTATCTTCCTAGTAGGAAGTGATGTTATTAAAATTATCTTAAAAGAGATGCTTGATTACCTCAAATTATAGCTTCTCATTCCTTCAAAAATTGTAAGTTGTTGACAAACTCAAGAATGTATCATACTCTTGCTATTTCAAAACAGTGAAATTGGGAAAGCTGTAATATGTTCTGATAAATCTGTCGTCTAGAATTGAAAATGGGACTTAGTGGAGCTTGTTCCAGGCAGAAAAATCTTCAGTAAGATCTGTAATACTTCTTCCTTTGTTCTTCATATCAGGGTTTCAGAATACATCATGTTTAGGTCAACAAAAGTGCACTTGTCATTTCACTCCCAATGAACACTCTTTATTTCAATTAACTGTGGTTTTACAAGTTATTTTACAAAACATACTCTGTTCCTTACCCTCCTCGGGGGAATAATCACAAAGAAAAACAGCTTGATATTTTTATAAACACATCAGTGAAATTGAGTATCAAGTGATTTCTATCTTTTCCTTCTCCTTCAACTGCCTCTTTGAAACTACTCTCTTTTTTACATAACTTTCAGCTATGAGACCATGTCTAATAATCTGCCTTAATTTCCTACACGTGTATTGCTGTCCTTTGGGTGATATTCATATCTAAATGTGGAAAGCCTCCTGAAAGCAAAGACCCTGTGGATAATTTCCACATAAAGTTTAAAACACAAATTGAAAAAATGCATAAATATTCTTAGCAATTTAAATTATAACTTATAATGCAACATGGATTTGAAGCACTACCTGGAGATTTTGTATTTCACGAACAAGTATCCTTTTTATCATCTGTTTCATTATCTTTGAAAAGGATTATTGCCATTACTCTCAGAGCAATAGTATAAAATTCAAAAGATAAGAGTCTCTTTCTATGAATAAAGACAAGAGTTGGAGCTGAGGTAAGAAAGCGCCTCCCAGTGATGGGAGCCCATCTGGATCCTTACATTTTACAGCACTATATATGCTCACAGCCTTCCCTACTCCTGCTGCATTCCTGTATCAGGCAGCGCTTTCAGCGATGCCACATGAGAAGACATACAGTAAGTCATGCTCTTTCCCAGGGATTAAGGAAAATAAGCAGTGAAGATAATTCGTAATGAGAAAAGTGATCCAAAGATTCAATTAAGGCACACAAATACCAGATACGAAACAGAATTACACTCCAAAGGAAGAAAGAAAAAGGCAAAGGATGTATAGAATGGCCATAGGTACGCAAATGCAGGTAACATGGACCTCCAAAGAAAATTGGGGTAGACAAAATGGTCTATAATGGATCATTATAGAGAAGTCTGAGTCAAAATCAGGCATGAGGAAAAATGCAGGAAGACTACACCTTGCTCTTCTCTGTTGGTGTAAGACAAAATTAAAGTGCAGAATCTATTGCCAATCAAAACCACTCTGAAACAAGCTTCTTCTTGGACCATTCTAATGACAGAGGGTATTTAGCCCCAATCCACACTGGTAAAACAAGATGCATTAAAAACAAAGGGAAGACCGGTGCTGAAAACGTTTGGCATCACAGACAAGGAGTGCAGTTTCTCGTGGTAAGTGCTATGTGTTTCAACCCTAAGTACTTTAAAAAGAACTTTGCCTATCATATTTTAAATTTTCTAACTCTAATTTCAATTAGTCTACATTGCTGTTTAATTAACAATTAGAGAAATTATTTGCCCAAGTGACATAAACTTCTGGAAATCTGCAGGAATCTGAAAAAAATGTACAGAACTGAATAACTAAAGTATGAGTGTGTGGCACAGATATAACCCAAAAAACCCCAGGAATTCACAGTGCAGCCAAAAGTAAAATTAGAATTCCCAAAGTGAAAAACAGAACCAGAGCCACAGCTTGAAAAGTAAATGATTTTGGAAGGTCTCACAACATTCACCATATTCATGTGTTTGTGAAAAGGAATATACATTCTTAGATTTAGATCCTGCCTGGAGCTATATTGAGAGTACAGACAGAAAGAAAAGCCAAGAGGGCTCTACCATCCCAATGCACTGAGAAGAGCGGGAGCTGTGGGAGCCCAGTACTGCATCCCTTTTCCAGTGTCCTGTAGAGGGACAGGGCTGGAAGGCACGTTGGAGATCTGCAGTCAGGAGGATCTCGCACCCTGGGACATGCGCGGCGCCTTTTCCAAAGAGCACCAAAGCCAGCTCTGCTGCACCGCTTCCATCCTACGCAGCCAGCCCCATTCTGGCAAACTGAACCAACACCCTTCTGGCTCAGCTGGGCTCTGCCCTGTCCATCCCATCGCATCCCAGTTAGACTCTGCCTTACCATTCTAGCCAGAGCATAATTTCACCGGGGGAGTGCACACA
>JAOXNG010000021.1:109677710-109688887 GCA_028566535.1 Scolopax minor | reverse complement strand
AGTAAAAACTGTGAACTGTTTTTAAAGCAATGGAATGTGAAAGGGGAGCGGGGCTCTGAGAGACGAGCGACCCCGCCGCAGCGAGGGGAAAAGCCACCACTGGGGGAAGACGTTTAAAACCCCCAAAGCTTACAAGAGATTATACAAACCGGCTTCCCTCACGGTAGAACTTGGCTGGAAGAGAAGGGTGGCAGTCAGCCAGAGAGGGAAACCGCCTCAGGGACAGGATAGAGAGGACCTGTCGCCTCTAGCAAGGGGGAAGCCTCCTCAGGGAGGGGAGAGCGAGAAGTGAAAAAGCCAGAAGTTTAAGGATTCATTATCTCCATTCCACAGGTACATCCTGCAATCGCTGAAGTGTTCCATGCAAAAATGGATTCTCCTCTGCCCTTAAAGAAGTAAACCTGTCAAATTAGAGATGCGACTTGAGTATTGAATCATGAGGTCCTGGTTAAAAATTAAGTCTGTTGATTAAATATTTGATGAAACATTTTGAACACCTTCCCGTTGGCTCTCTGAGGTCAGCTCTGCACAGTGACTGTATTGTTCAGAGATACTGGTGAACCAGTCTCTTACAAATATAATACATTCCCTCAAGCAGTATATGAAATTTCATTTTGCTCAAATTGTATTCCATGCACTAGGTAGATTGCTTAAGTGAAGATGCTGAGTGCAATGGCTTGAAGGGACAGGCATTTAAACTCCACCCGTACATCTAACACTCCAAGTTTGTGCCTGCGCCACCATTTCTTTTTATATGGAGATACAATTTGATACAGTGTTTTGTCATACCTGAGGACTTTTGATAAACTTGCCTACAGTTCCACGTTACAAAGACAAGCCTGGCAGTTCTTTCAGCTTTTAACGAGTCCACTCTCCAGATTCAGAAGAGTTCATCAGTTTTTGTTATTTTTGGCTATTATTTTCTTGTTATGTGTTCTCTGTTTTGGTAAAAATATAAAGTAACAAATGCATGAAAAATTCAAGTAACCTCTTAAAGCTGTTGACACAGTGAAATTATTATCCGTTTTAATTTTGCATATGTCTGCAACTTAGTACTTTCCATCTTAAATTCTAAATCCTGGTTTAAAATATTGTTTAGTGATCCTGTCTTTATCTCAGGCCAGTAATGTATACAGAACAAATATCAATGTGTAAACAACAGAATTACTGATTATGTTTCATTTACATTTTGGAAATTGTTAAAAGATCATTTGTGCCTAATACTTTATTATTTCTTTAACTTTCAGGACTGTCTCAGCAAGTGTAGAACTTACTTTTGCGAGCATGGAAGATACATGTTCTGAAAGACTTTTATCAGCATCGTCAGATGAAACGGAATGCTACTTATATCCAAAGCGAGTGAAAATAGAAAGTAATCCAAAAAGCACAGAGAAAGAGGAGCAGCAGAAGGTGGAACAAAACATGCACTCTCTGAACAGGTACCAAATGTCACCACAGGAACCCATATATTTATCAGAAAGACAAAAGAGCTGGGCATTAGAAATGCAGAGTTGTGATACAGGAGGAAAAACTTGTATGAGAGAGTTTTTCCATTTTCAAACTTGTAGTCATGAAAGATCACCATGCAGAGCATCATCACAAAATAAAGTGCCCACTGAAAAATGCAGTCCTGAAAAGGAAGAGCAATCCACTAGAGAAGATGACATGCCACTGAATGTGCATGGACAGCCTCCTGAAACCGAGTCGCTGGGTGTGTGGAGTGCTGCGAACACATGTGAAAATCCACAGGTATTAAATCCATCCCAAGCACAGCAGAACAGCAGTATAGAACAAAATGCTAAAAGAAATGGTGATAATGAACTAAAAAATGTTTCCTCATTTACTCCCTTAAAGGGAGACTTGTTTCAGATGGAGTTGTTAAGTCATAAGTCAGTCTCTGAGAAAAAGTGGAAACAATACCAGCTTTTGCAAGTTCCGTTTTTATGTGCTACTAATTCTGTGTTTACACATACAGAACATGAGAAAAATAATTTTCTGAAAAAAGTGTGTTCTATGGAAGATAAAGTTTGTTCCAGTAGTGATAATGAAACTACTGCAGAAAGAGATAATAAAGAAAAAAATAATTCATCTTATATAATCCCAACACTGAAACCTTTTAAAAGCATACAACCACTGGAAATCCCTAATTTTCAACTTCCTAGCATTTCAAATAAAATAAATAGTAAAATGCCATCAGTTAACTTGAAGAAGAGAGATTGGAAGAATTTTAAAGGCCAGCCAACTTTGACACAATCTAAACAGATACATGGTGTGCAAAATGTGTCTGAGATAGGGAAACAAAAATTACAAAATGATAAAAGCAGTGTAACAGCTTCAACTGTTGGTTCTGAATTTAAAGAAACGAATTGCTCCTCAATTAGCAAACAAGAGCATAGCACTTCAGCAGAAATAGGGAAAGTACCTGTAACTGTTTTCAGAGACAAGAACACTGATGTTTCATGTAATCAAATACTTGCTGGAAATTATTTCAAAGGTGAAATGCTAGAGAATTCAGATGGTGACGGTGACGAGAAGTCAAGGATTTGCATTTACATTAGCGCTAAACCCGTTCAGAATGAGCACTGTGTCAGCTGTAGTGATCTTCTGAAGAGACTGGGGAGGAAGAGCAGTAATGAGAATGCAAAGAGTTTTTCTTTACAGACAAGTTTTCCAGTAATAACAGCAACATTAGAGAAAAATCAGCTGGCCTTACACGGTGGTGTGCAGAGTGCCAGCAGTGAGAGTAGCTTGTATGAAGCAGAATCAAAAGTCTCCACAAAAGCAATACTTGATTTCAAAAGATTTTTAACTGAAAACATAATATTTGAAAGTAATTGTCCTCACATTATTGTGCAGAAATTGCCAAATAAGAAAGTGAGTTGCAACAGATTTAGGGGAAAGGAAACGTTCAACTTAAAGTTTTCATTTCAGAACATGTTTGGATGGGTCAGAACATGGACTGAATCTTTATCCAAAGATATGCCCACACGTCAGGGTGATAGTATGACACATCAATTTCATTTTTGTGAGACATTAAATGAGAAGTGTGATGGCCAAGAGTTAGTAAAGAGCAATATAAAACCCAGCTACAACAATAAAATATGCATTTTTGTGCTGACTATTATTTCAAAGCGTCTGAAGGTGGAACCACTAAAGAAAATTTTCCCTTCCTTTTCCAGTAGCAAGAATATTTTATTGCCAACTAAGGCAAAGACTATGCGAGTGGAGAACCATCCTTTATCTGGCAGAAAGCAAGTTTGGTTAAACTCTTGCCCAGGTAATAATCCTTTGAGGCAAAACACAGAATTTCATAACAAACATGAAACTTCCCTGGGCTTTTTAAGTTCAACATTTGTGGAAAGCGTTGGTTTTGAGTTACGTAACAGATGCCAGAGAAGACATTTTTCTAGATCTTTAGGTGAAGAAGAGTCCACTTTCATAAAAAGTGGAGCCCTCTTTCATAGCCCAATAAGGGGGTTACGTAAGGGAAGGCATGTCAGAAAGCACCACCTCTTACCCAGGGAGCACAACGGGTTTAGCAGCTATTTGAGGTCAGTCAGTTGCAAAAACAGTATGAAAAAGCAAATTTTAGTTGCTAAATGCCTAATCTTGCATCGAGGCACTTTTGATTGTTCTTCACTGGAGAAGACGCATTGCTGCAATATCACACAAATACAGGATCTGATAGGAGCAAATCTTAGGTTTTGGAGTTACTTTCCTGGTCATTCACTGTTGAAATTGGAAAAGGCAAATAATAGTAAATGTACAAATCAGGGAACGTCGGTAACTACAGTAAAGCTGGAGAAGAAGAAAACAAGTAAAATGTTTAATAGTTCTCTTAATAGAGAAAGATTTAAAGCTTTTCCTGTTGCTTTATGTGAAAATAAACCCCATGAAACTACTGGATGTAGAAATTGCATAAAACCTACAAATGAATTCATAAATGAAGTCACATTTACCACGAAAAAATATTTGGGTACTGGTAGTTATGCAGATGCCGATAGAAAAGAATGTGTTAAGTCAAAAGAGTTACAAATAAACTCTGATAATTTTTTTTCTATTTTTGACACATATGAAAAGATTCCCCTTACTACTGATTCTGAAGACTTTGACCAGATCCCAGTTGTAAATCAAGACAATTCTGTCAAAAAAACATTATCTGAAGAAAATGCTGTTCCTAGTTCAAAAAAGGTTCATGATTTTCCTGCTAAATCCAATGATGTCTTAATTCTACCTGGGCAGTCAAAAGCAGCTGTGGACAAATATAAATCTCTCTTGTTACAAGACAGCCAAACAAACCCACCTGAATGTTGCAAAAAAATAGATACCTACAGCCCACATTTAGTGAATAAAGAAAAACTAGAAGATCAAAATACATGTTTAAATTTTGAAAACGTGTTTCCGGGTTCCTCGGGTGTTTGTCAGTCATTAGGCAGCAGCGCTCTTGTCCTTAGAGGTGGAGCAGCAGGTGAAGATGGACACTGCAGGAGTCCCTCAAGTGCAGACAAACAAAACCAAAGTGAAGAAGTTCCTGCTGCTGTAGAGTATCCATCCGCAGGAAGCCCCGTCGGGGCAGCCACCTCCTTGCTCAAGGAGGCTCAGGAACAGGAACTACAGGCTCAAGAAAGAGTGGGCTTTTCTTTACCAAGGGACACACAGACAAATGAGTCTGTCGGTTCAGAGGCAGCAACTTTGAAAGAACATTTTGAATATGTAAAAGACCAGGAAGAGATAAGTGATGAACAAACGCATGGAACTAATGAAAGTCAATGTGAGACTGTAATGAATGACTTGATTATGTCATATTCAGAAGAGGAATCTAAAACATTCATTGCTGCAGAAGAGAAATTAAAAATGCGTTTATCTGGAATGAACAATGGATGTCTTGAAGATGTAAACGAGAAGTATTTACCTTTAGAAAATAAAATCGCATACGAATTTGAACTGAAGAGAAAATTTGATTTAGTGCTAGAAGAGCTACACATGTTTCATGAAATTAGCAAGGGAAATGAAAACAATTTATCTAGTTTGGAAACAAACTCGCACAAAAATTATTGTGAATTAAATAATTCTGAGGGGACAGATGAAAATGTGACAAGTGTTTCTCAAAAGAAAATATGTATTTCTTCCCCAATCTGTGGTACTACAGAAGGGCAAAACATAACTGACAATAATGAGAATTCGTTAAACAAAAACATGTCAAATGAAAATGAAGACCAAAAAGTATCTAAGGAACATTGTAATTCAGTATCGTCAAGTGAGGAATTGCTACATTTACCTGTTGCAAAAGGTAAGCACTTGGAGTTCTTGGCTATTACATATTTGCTATTAATAAGCAAATTTAAATTTTAGGCAATATTTGGTTTGCTTTAAAGGTGTGTTTCTCAACTCAATTCCATAACAATAACTGAGTTTTCATTGAATTGTACAAGGTTTGTTGGACAAAAGCTACTTGCCTTTTGGTATGAGTATGAGTAGCCAAATGCAGAAACCCTGCTCTACTGCTCGTACCTGCACACTGGGCTGGAGCAGCTGGAGCTCAGAATTCAGTCAGTGTCAGGCTTTGCCTTAATGCAAATTCCATACCATTTCTCTTGCATTTCATCATCACAAGCCCTAAAATCCCTACAGGAAGATTCAGTAGGGATGCACATTTACAGAGAGAAAAGGCTCAATTAGAACATGATATGATGTTCACAAAGGAGACAACTATTTCCTTACAACTGATGCCAGAATCCTGGAATCATAGAATAGTTTGGGTTGGAAGGGACCTTTATAGGTCCTCTAGTCCAACGCACTGCAGTGAGCTGTGACATCCTGACCTGGAACCTTTCCAGGGATATGTTCTACTGAAAACTTTCTTAGTGTCATGAAAATCAACTTCCATCTTTTCAAAATGGATTTTGCAAAATATTCAGAAAGCCTTATTAATGAGGAGTTAAATAGTCACAAAAAAATTCTTCTGGAATTAGGTGACCAGTGGCAATAGCCACCTGTTAAATCTCTCTGGTTCGTTTAAGACCTGTAAGTGCACACAACAGCCAGTTGTGCAACATTTACCTGTTTTCACATCTGACATGGATACTAATATCTTCTATTTAGAGAACATTAGTTCAGGCAAATCAGCAGTTTAGACCAGTTAATGTAATAGATTAATAAATATATATGTGAGTAAGTGTCTTCATGAGTGGTAGGCACTACTTGTCATGTGTGATTCTTGCATATTTCTCTAAAGTGTGTGCTAGTAGTTAATTCTGGGCTGTAGATCCCCTAAAGATGAAGACAGTTTGCTGCCTTAAGCTCAGAAAGCATCAGTAGGTCTATAAACATATTACACACTTAATCTTTCTTCTGGCATGGCCCTAAGCAGATCTTGCCTAATTCATTGCTTGTAGAGCATCCTGTTTTGAAGGACCTGACTTGTTCCATACGCTATAAAGAGAGTGTATGTACATCACTTAGGGTTCTGGCATCCAGGCCAGGCACTTGCAAAATTTGGGCACTGTTAAAATTATGTTTGTTTAAAGGCTAGATGCTGCCTTTTTAATTTATTTTTTTTTCTTGAAGAAACCAAATCCCTGCTTCAAACGATATGTGGGAGATCTGCTTTGTAAAGCACTCTAACACTCCTACCCCTTCTGCCACAGAATCAAGAGGTATTTAATGAGACAGGGGACATAAAGAAGAAACCCAGTTGAATCCTGTACCTTATTTTACAAATAGCTTTTATGTGATAAATAAATTATTCAGCCACTTTTCAAACAGCGCGTTTATCAGATTTTATAACTGAAATTCAGTTTGCAGAAGTGATGAGTTCTCACAGCTGCAAATAAAATCAATAAGAGATATGCTTTGGTCATATATGGTAAATTCTCTAATAAAATTTCAGCCTTCTCAAACTTGGCATCTGAAATCAATTTCTCAGAGACTCAGCTTGAAATTTATGAAGTGAAGATTGTAGGGGTTTTGTGAAGGTAATTAGTGTTTGTGAAGCAATTAGAAAAGTGTCACAGAAAAACCCTGGAGAGAAGTGTGTTCCGTAGAGTTTTAACAGTATAATGTGCTGCCAGTTACACCTGGATGCCTTGCCCCAGAGAATGAAAACCCAACAGCTACTGCATAAATGGCTCATACGTGATCACTTTTCTGCTGAAGTCTGGTATAAGAAGATTCAGGTGGGGTAAAATGGTATGTCATCAGATGATTAAAGGCTGCATCATTGCATCTATACGAAGGAGAACTTTATGAGGTGTATAGGTAGCTTTTGACAAGACTCTGAGAGTGAGAATTCATAGCTTCATAAATATTACCCATAATATGCACATTTTACATCGACAAGAACCACAAATTAATAGCTAGATGAAACAAACTTAGTCGTTTTTTAATAGAAATTAGCCAAAATTTTAAGTTTTGTATTTATGCTTTTGCTTTGAGGCAAATTTGGTGCAGCTGATAGAGAGCCACACACATGGGGCCCTGCTTTTTTGTACCACACGCTTCTTAAGGAACAAAATTATAACTTACAGAAAGAGGGAGGTAAGAGTAATATTTTTCTGTTATTTATATCACTAACACCAGTGCTAATAAACCTATTTCTCAAACACTTGCATTTCTTTCTTCCTTTTCCAGGTTTCTCTCTATAGCACTCACAGCATGTTTAATTGTAGGCTTCTAGAAAGCTGTCCCTGAGTCACAGAGCAAGTCATGCAGATGAGCCTTTCTGTTCTTTGATAGAAGAAAAAAACTCTAACAATGTGGGGTTTCCTTTTTTCCTTGTATTGGGGCCGTTTGGAACAAACATCTCTGGGTCTCCAATCATACACTACAGGGAGAACAGGATTTTACTTACTTTTCCTGGAAGAGCTGTAGTTTTGGTCACATTCTGGAAGGCAATTGAGAAGGATATTGCCAATTGATCTGCTACGATTGCAAAAAGCATGCTTTTGCATCTGTTCCAACACTTGGAAACATTTAATAAAACAAGGCTATCGGTTTATTCTGAAATGAAATACTGGGACACTGTGAGGAAAAGCCTATAGATTACTCTGGTTTACTAAGTTCAATAAGGTACACGTTTTTTCTCTCTTATTCCCCATTGCACCTCTTAAAACTGATTCACGCTTTGCTGTTCTCAGAACTCAGAAAGTTACTTCCTTCATTCAGGCCATTCTGTGAAATAATGGGACTGAAAATTTTTAACATTTACAGATGCCCTCTGGTGTTCTTTTTGTCTGTTTTTTATTGAAGATATGTCATTTTTTGACAATATTTCATACACTAAATGCAAAACGTTGCAGAGAATACTGGTCTACTTTTTTTCACTGTTTCTCACTGCTCTATAGGGTGTTGGTTTGTCGGTAGGTTTTATTTTTGTGGCGGATAGAATCTATTTTCTGACTTTTGTAGTAGGTGGTGTTGTTGATTAGGGAAAGTTCAAAATCTGGAATGCTGTATTGTGCATAACAGCACAAGGTGGTTGATACTGACATCTGAGTAACCTCTTTTTTTCCATGGTTGCTGAGACATGGTTCAGATTTCTAGGCCAATGGCAGATGTCTAAGGTATTCTACACCTTATTTCCAGAGCTTTTTTTTAGGGTAAACGGGCACTTCATATATACTTCCAGTAGAAGATGTGGAAAAAATGTAAAGCTCCCCACCTCATCATTCTCAGCTGATAACAGAGAACTGCTGGGTATCTTCTCTCCTTGAGCAGCTACATTGTTTCTGTGCTGTGATCTGTGGTCGGCAGAGACAGTTCTCTGCCATTTACACTGAATATTGCCTTAGAGATTATTCTGAAGCAAGGCCCACATCTGGTTTTGTTGGGGGGAGGGGGGGAATACTCTTGTTACTGTACTGATAGAAGTTAATGCCAGTCTTGTATGTGTGACTGTGGATGTATGACTGTATCCCTTTACTTTTCAATAGGATTCTGAGCCATCACATGTGCTCTTACATGATTTAGGTAGGTTATGTATCTCGGATATGATCACTCTGGTTTTGCGATGCAATTAAGCCTATTAATTTAGCTAATTTAGTTGCCAAAACTCCATGGCTTAATCCAGCATATTGCTCCCACAGTTAGAAGATTAGGAGGCTGCTCGTATCAGTGAGTTCTTTTTTTTTACATCCTGCTGTTTGGTCACATGAAGTGACTGTTGCCTCAGAAACTGTGACAGTTTTGGAGAGGAGATACCTTAGGTGGGACAAGAAGATTTATACCTCTGCAGTTTTGCAATTCAGCATGACTGCACACCATGATTTACTGACTACAGATAAACCCCTAAAACTTGATTGACTTTTAGTGCACACAGTTTCTCTTCCAACTGACTCTTATGAGTCTTATAAAAGACGTAGCAGCACCACTATCTCATCATTGATTTAAGAATGGAGTTTTGGGTTTTTTTTCATCTCATCATTTAAAATTCTCGTGAAAGGCTTTGAGAGTCATTTTTTTCTTGTCCCTTTAGTAGGATTCCAGCTGAGTGCCTAAGGCTCTGATGGGCTCACAATTTGATATCCTCGCTAATTGCTCAGTGCTTTATCATTTTATAGAATAGTGGAAAATAGAACTGCAAAGGATCTTGATAAATTTGACAACTTCTTGTGTGGTTATTAATTCTTCTAGAAGACTCATTGTCCTAATCTCTACTTTACAAGGTTATGACCTTCCATCCTTCCCGGCTGAGTATATTATTTTATGCAAAACAGAACATTTTCTAAAGGATGACTGAATCATGTTGTGGATTGGTGTTATATATATTGGTGTATATGTTGCCGGATAGATTATGGAGCAGAAAATCCATATCCTCCTGTCCTCTTGTCTGTAATATGAGTGGCACAAGATGAGGCATCATGATTATTATCACCAGTAGAGTGATGCCCAGCTCTGTCATTAGGATTTGTACCTGTAAACCCCTCAGACGAGCGGTAAGTATGAAAGCTTACTGTTCCCAGCATGTCCCCTCTCTCCCAGAATGGCAATTCCTGTCAAACTATACGCCTCTGCCAGTCTGTGAGGAAAGTTATGTCATGTTAGTTTGAGGATTCTTCTAATTGGAAGGAATCTAGGTTTGTCTCAGCGGATAGCATTTCAATTTCAACCAAAAAAAAAATGTTAGACACTCTAAAATGGAGATAGGACAGGGTGTAGTGAAGGACTGAGAAGCTGTAATTAATGTTCACCTCATTTACATATTTTGGCAGTATGTAATTCTGGTGTATATCATACAGAATTTTGATTTACTTTCACTTCTTTTTTTTTTTTTTTAATATAGGTTACTTTCTGTCACATGAAGTTATAAGAGTACAGCCTCTTAAAACATGCAAAGGCCCCATCAGGATTGGGCTGTCAAGAAAAGCTCGGCCCAAACAGCTTCACCCTTATCTGAAATGACTTACTGGATTCTTGAAAAAAAGCTCTCCTTCAAAACTGTTGAAATGTTTTTATGTTAAGGGTTTTTTTTTGTTAATAGTTTGATATTTGTGGTCTATGGGGTTTTTAGATATTAATATTGCAATATTTGCTAGTTATTTATTTAGGGATTCTCCTGTGAATATTTGATAGCAAAGGGATTTATAATGAATGTTTACTAGTAGAAGTTTTAATGGAAAGATGAGGTCTTTTTAAAGTTTATGTAATATTAATAAAAACTGATATGTATTTTTCATCTATTAAGATATACAGTTGAAATTTTCTGTCATACTGAAACATTCTTAGAATCCTCTACGTGTCTTCATAGTTTTACAAACTCATTTAGTGTAACATTGTTACAAATGTTTAGAGAGGTGTTTAGAGAATTTCATGAAGCTAAATTGAGTTTACTAATTAGGAGGATTATGTTTTAGGCTTCAGAGGTCGTTTCCTCTGATGTTATTTCAGTTCCATGCACTTGTTGCATTTGACAAAGAAACTCTTGAATTTCAGTGCATAGTTGGGCAGGGGGAGAAGCACAAATGCTGCAGAGAGAATGTCTTATGCTCAGGGTATTGATTCCATTGCATACAACATGGGGGAAAAATACCAGTACATAGACTTTGGAGACTGTATAGCCCAAAAATTGGGGAAACTTGGGCTGATCTGAAGCATACAGATAAGTGGGTAGAGACATCTGTTAATAATTGTTAATATACTGGTGTTTGTGTTACCTAATAAAGAATAGTGACAGTTTGAAC
>JAOXNG010000021.1:109643816-109661453 GCA_028566535.1 Scolopax minor | reverse complement strand
TGGGTCTGGCATCATGGCAGTGTCTGGGCAGCCCAGAAGTCCCCAGCTTACCTTCCCATGGATGCTGCCCAAAGGAGGAGCTCCCCAGACAGAGGTGAGGTTGCTCTTTTCTGGGGAGACATTGAGCGTTGCTGGAAAGGAGAAACTTCTGGAGGTGAGGGAGGAAGAAGCGGAGCCCACACTGGGGCCGGTTCTGCTGCAGGAAGAGAAGCTGTGAGAGTTCTTAGAGGAGCAGGAACAGGATCATACTTCAAGGTGATGGCAAGGAGACTTTCCTGGGACTGCATGGAACTTTTTCATGCCCAGTACACTGAAAAAAAGGGTAAGAAAGACAAGGAGAACAGGAGTAAATTTTGCTTTTATTTTAATTGGTCTCACTGAGCAGAGCTGTGTCCTGCGGCTGGTGAGTGAATTTGTGTTAGGTTTCATTCAGCTCAAACAGCTTCTTAGAGTCAGAGCTTCCTGGTGTCTTTGGTGATCGCTTTAAGGAAAATGTGAGGCGATTCTGTAAGTCTGGCTGACCTGAAGCTCACAAATCAGCTTATTCAGACTTACCCTTTTTTCTGTAAGTGCTATGAAAATGCCAACCAAACCAGCCAACTCCTGGAAGTCACCTGACTGAACTTGCTTGAATTCCTGAAACCCCACTGTGCTACGGTGACACTGGGGGCTGCTGAATCAATTCTCCCTCTGTAAATCATGGTGGAAGACGTTTAAGGCAGATAGGTAAAAATTTACAGCTTAGCAATTACAGGGAACTGTCACATTCTTTTGTAAAAACAGTTTTTTGGTCTTGCAAATGCACAGGTTAAACACTAAAACTCTTGCCAAAAGAGTTTTTCAAATTTTTATTTTGAAAAAAAATTTTTTTATTGAACAAATTTTTATTTTTTTCAAATAAACTCTAATTTCCTGTCAAATGTTACATCAGAATAGACCCAAAGCAGTTATAATCCTGAGCAAAACCACCTAGAGCTGGTGAGAAAAAGCTGACAAAAAGGGCACCTTTTAAGTATTTGTCCTCTTTTTTGTCTCAGGTATCTTGCGTGGATTTACAGAGCACTTTTGTCCTTTTTGCTCCACAGCCTGGGAAGAGATGCTCACAATTTCTTTCTGGAAGCAAGTGTTCAGGAAATATTTTATCTACAAGAAGGTAGTCAGCAGGGCTAAAGGAGGAAAGGTACAACTTGTGACTGTTGATGTGATATGTTGACAGGATCCCAGAGACCAACTCCTACCTTCATCCCTCCTCAAAAGAATGTACATCTGAATGTGATGACACATACCTTTACATATATATGCTTACATAAACACAGAACTCAGATAATTAGAACATTTCAGTTTGTTGTTTTGCCTTAGATTTAAACTATCTTTTCCCATCTTACTTTGAAGTACCTTAAGATCGAGGATTTCCCAGCCCTTTAGGAGGCCACTGTGACGTATAGGATGACAGGTTCCTCACAAAGCTCACTGGGCCAAAAAGGAAGAGCTTAAGAGGAATGGCTTTTTAATTAATTTGGCCAATAGCACTCAGCTGAAAGGATCCCATCCATGGTTTTGGGTCTAATTCCTATCCCTAGAATTGTTTTTATGTTTAATAAGGAAATGCACAAATAATTTTCTGGGAGTGAAGCAGGACACAACTCTGTGCTTCCAAGTGAACCACCTAATCATAATTTTACTTATTGATACTGTGGTCTAAAGAAATTTCAGCTAGTTTCTCATGGTGAGACTATATCAGTGGGGAGGAGTAGGACATCATTCCTCCATCCTCATTCTATGGTCAAGAAGAGCTAGCTATTGTGCTTAGGAGATGGAGATTTGCCCTTGTAAGGTTGAAAAGAGAATTCATCCCACTTTACACAGAAATGGCAGGGTAAAAAGTGGATAGTGCTGTCACAAATGCGTCCTGCAGGGTGTTTGCTTCTGTCAGCATCCAATATGGCCTGAGAAATTTTGCAAATCAAATCCCAGAGGCACCTCAAGGAGATGTTTGTTCATTCTGGGACCTTGAGCCTGAGCTGATATCCACTTACTCACTGTAAGGTGGCTTGGCATGCACAGAGGTACTTTTTTAGCACTTCAAACTTAAAACAAGAAGAAAAAAAAAAAAAAAGCTAACCACCTCAGGATATTAGGTTGCTTAGGTTTTGGCAGCTGCTTAAACTGGAGTTTGAAACCTGCGTTCTGCCCTGTATATCTGACATGAGTCAGGTGCTACTGACATGGAGTGTGGCAGAGATTTTTGCGGTCACTGAAGTGTTAGATTTATCTCAAGAAAAATAATGCATTCTGCACGGTCTGTTGGAAAAGAAAATTAAAATGTATGTGTCTACTCTGTCAGAAAGAATTATAAAATTAGGCTGATCATTCTGATCCGGCCTCACATACTGGAGATAGCACATTTCCCATGTTGCTCATTACTTCAAGGATAAACAGCATCTAAAATGAAGATTGTGAATAAATGAAACTGTTCTTTTCAAGTTTAACTCAAGGTAAAGCAAATGTCCAGCACAGGAATATGTAATACCTCTACCTTGTACATGAATTTCACTGGATTTTTAAAACGTGCTTTTCTATAGCTGCTACCAGTGGTTTCCCTAATGGAAGATACGACCAGTTCCAGCAGACCTCCAAGAAAATTGCTTAAACTAGACTGATTATCCTGAAAGGCTGAAGGTGTTAACATTTTAAACAACAAACCTACTAAAACACAGCCTCTTTCATCACTAGGCATGGCTTACCATATTAAGAAACTGTTTCATGTGAAACTGGGTAAGGAAGATGATGAAAACTGAAGCAACTCCAATAAATACAATAAAGAAGAAGAAAAGTGTGTTTTCTTATATTACTGCTCATGTAAATGTTGTTCTTCCTGTAATTATGTATGCAGAAATGTTTTGCAGGGCGCAGATGACATTTCTGTAATTTATACTGGGGACTAAGGCAAACCAATCCACCAGCCTCAGTTAAAATCAATACAATCTACAACAACTGTCTGCAATGCAGAGGATACAGGGGCAGGCATTTAAACACAGTCAGAATGGGAAGTTGACAATAAAGAAAATTGTACAGCGATGCAGATTTATATTAAAAAAAAAAAAAGAAAAAAACCAAAACAAAACCTGTGCAGGCCAAAGCTGTCTTCAGAGAGTTAGCATTTTTTAACTTGCAGCAGATAGCAGTGAACTCACTGTCATTCCAGGAACAGCAGTGACAGAAGAATGAGCTGCTATTAGGCAATCTTTGGACAGTAACAAGTAATTCTACATGAAGTCATCCAGTTATCTTGTTTTTCCTGTAGTTAATGTATTAAGGGGTTATTTAAAATGAAGATCCCACTCTACCAGTCATAATGGAGTTTTATTTTATCTGTCACACATTCTTGCTAGGGAGAATTAAAAATTAAACACGTACTAAACTCACATTTGTCTCAGGGCCCATCATTGCAGTGAGGAATACCTTCCCCTGTGAACTGAAATCCAACAATTTAGCATCGTTCATCATGTTGATATAAGACAGACTCTTTTGCCTAGAGGACACACTAATGATACACTCTCTGTAGTTGAAGTTGCAAATGATTTCCGTTTGAGCCTGGGATTGAATCTTGCCAATTTAAATGGCCAAACCGAAATTGATCTTGCCGATACATTTGTTTGTTCTAGAAAATTAAAAGCTTGGTGAAAAGCTGATAAGCAAATTGCATTAGTGACAGAGGAGACAGTTTTAATAAACTTCCTTCAGTAAACGACCGACTTCCTTTTTTAATGAACATTATGTCTCAAAAGCTTCTGTACTATAGTGGCACTAAACTTAGATAATTTTTTATTGATCTCAGAATTAAAAGTGGAACCTCTGCGTACTTTAAGATTCTAAAGTGGGTAGTATTTAAATCATCCTAAATGCATTTGGAGAATATAAATTAATTTTATAATGTATGGAATTTAAGTTACACTTTTTCATGGATTCTGCAGACTTGTAACATTTTATTCCTGACATGAAAGAAGAGACTGAGCATATGGATTGCCAGGACTTCTCATATAGTCCTATCACTTATTAATGTTGTTATTAAGTATCTGTATCATGTTTAGGAATCCACAAGTGTTAAATTCCTAGGAACTCTTTCAGTTCCTAGTTTTCAGTTCCTTCAGAGGTGGAGCTATGGTCCAAGGAAGGTTCCAGGTAACACCATGGTAAGGAAAATCAGATTAGTCTGCACTGGTTGCCAACAAGCGGTTGCCTACAGTCTTTTTCATCATCATTCAGATACTGACAAGTCTGAAGGGAAAAGCAATTAAAAATCAGACCAATACCTTCATCTACAACGCCGGACTCAGTTATGAGCTACGAGTGATAGCTCCTACCTCTTCCCAGCAAAGTTTTTATATTACTGTATATTTTTGAGACTTCCATTGATGACTTCTGGGCTGGAACGAACCTGGGAACTACTGAAATTCAGAATGATTCTGGCATGAATCTCAAAACTAGTCAGAAACCTCACTCTTCAGGCCACACAAACAGCATCTTCGTATCTGACAAAACATCTAAGCCCAGTTTCCTTATTACCGTTTGATTTCACTGCAGATTTGCTGCAGTGAAATTCATACTGCAGCAGTTCTCTCATACTTTATGTCAGTTATAAGATTAAGACATAAATTAGACTGACTTCCTGCTCTTAAACTATTGCCATTCTTACAGGCTTTAATCACTCTCCAAAATAATGAGACAAAGACCAACATGCAGTAGCAAAAGTTTGCTTAGTGCAGAAAATTTAACAGAATATTTCTAATCTTTCCAGGATTAAGGATATTTAGATTTGCTTCTGATTTAAAATCCAAGCCAAGAACAAATGTAAATGCCTTTATGGAAAAATAGGGCAATTCAGACCTATCTATTTGATAAGCATAGACAAGCATACAGAAATCCTTCTGTCTGAATGTTAATTGGAAATTGAAAGTTGAAAAGGAAACTATTCCCATTTTACTAAGTGGTTGTTTCTGCAAATTCACAGATTCAGTAAGTCTGCCCTGTAAAACTTCAGAATGATTTTGTAAAGAGTATTCTGATTGAGATGGGCATTTTGGAGCTGCAGCTTTCAGCTACATGTATCCAAAGTGTTACCGTGTACAAAAGCAATAGTGGTTTAATAATGTGACAATGCTGAAGATCACAACTTATTTGGCATCCTGTGTAAATTCAGTGACATATTTCAGACACACATTATGGTATTTAACTGTTAGGCTTGAAATGCCTGGCATTAGGCTTCAACACTGCTGCAAGTACCACAGGCAGTCATCTCCAGTTTGACTGTGCTTAATAAGTGATCCAGAAGGCCCTTTTAGAAAGGTATTTTAAGCCCATTTTAAATCAATAGACCAAATGACTGCTAGGATCATTACTGACTTCATTGGGCTCAGCCTTTGTATCACCACTTTTCTGATGCCAAAAATATAAGTGGTATGACATTACACCTTTCTTGTACTGGTCTGAAAGCTGAATCAGGGCAGGGGCACCTCACTTTCCTCAGCTGACTTCAGGAAAACTTGTTAATTTTTGTTAATATAACTGAAATAACTTTGTAAGCTGCAAAAATTTTGTGTAATCAATGACGGCTGTTCTCTTGCTTTTGTTTGGACTATTTCTCCAGGTAAATCTGAAAGAAGAGCTCTGAGGGAGGTAGATGCACTTTTCGCTTAGCACCAGGCTCCTGCGTCTGGGAGGGAGTTATTACACCCCTATTGCCAGGCTGTACGTGCAGGATTTTTCATTCAGTTCTCCAGAGAGCTACACGTTTCACTGCCTGATTGAAAAAGAAGCTGTTAGCACATGTCAGATTCCAACCATGTGTAAGTCACCAGAGAAAGGTTTGAGCAGTAACAGGAAGGAATTCATTACAGGCATAAATTGGACAGGAGGAAAAAGAGCCATATAGCAAAGGGACCTAAAACCACTGCCACATTTGGCATTTAACAGTGACTTTGCTCCCCTGCAGAGGTCAAATTTCAAAAAATATTTCAATGGATGCTGCTTATAGCCTTTGAGGCAGTTTCTGTAGGATAGAGGAGAAGCAGTGATCTGCTGGAAGTATGTGTTGCCATTCTTCAGTACCTTCACTCTACAAGGTATGGTTGCAGCATGAGGATCAAAGAACAAACTCCATCCATTAAAGAGATGTATCTTCTCCCTGTTAGATTAGATGTCTTCTCTATAGGGGGTACAGAGGACAGTATGTGAGGGCAGTGCCCATGGTCATCATGAAGAGCAGATATACAGGCTTCACTGCAAGTGTACTAAAACCAGAACTATAATTGCATCAACACCAGTGATCTTTCATAGAATCACAAGAAGGTTTAGCTTGAAAAGGACCCCTTGGGCAGGGACATCTTTCACTAGATCAGGTTACTCAAAGCCCTGTCCAACCTTGAACAATTCCAAGCATGGGACATCCACAACTTCTCTGGGCAACCTGTTCTAGTGTTGCACCATCCTCATCATAAAAAATTTCTTCCTTATGTCCAATCTAAATCACCCTTCTTTCAATTTAGAACCATTAGCCCTTGTCCTGTCAGTACAGGCCCTGGTGAAAGGTCTCTGTTTTTCTTACTAGCCCTGTTTGTCTATTGAAAAGGTGCAATAAGGTCTCCCTGTCAGCTTCTCTTGTCCAGGCTGAACTACCCCAATTCTCTCAGCCTGTTCTCACAGGAGAAGTGTTCTAGCCCTCAAATCATTTTCATAGCCCTCCTCTGGAGTCGCTCCAACAGGAATTACATTTGAGTTGAGTCTCTTCTGTGGGCTGGAGCATCATACTTTGTATATAAAAGAAAATGGTGAAGATGATAGTCATTTTCCATCATCACCAAAAAAAAAGTATCTTCCTTGTCATAAAGGAAGTTACAAATGAAGATTAATGAACCTGTGAGGAGAGAGAATAATCTGCTGGTTGCTCTCTTCCTGTGACAGCAAGTCCTTGAATTCCTCCTCGGCTCCCCATCTTTATACAGAGTTCATAAAGATACAGTGATTTTTTTTTTTTTTTTTTAATCTCATAGTGATATGAATCACAGATAGATTCAATTTTTTAGCTGACCCAGTAAATTTCTTTAAAATATTTAGAACCATTAAACTTCATTTTATGATGACTGGAAATGCTATCTTGCAACTGGGGACCTGCTTAGATGTTGGCACAGTAAATATCAAGGTATGCATTCATTCTGACATTAAATTAAAGTTGGCTCAGAACGATTAATTGCTCTCAGGTGTGCTCAGTTCTTCCACATTAGGGAAGCTTCAGTTCCAAACTGCAACTTCATCCATTAAACTCTCTGTTCTGAATTCAATCACATCATCTCACCCTCCATTGGATTTTATAAGTGCATTTAAAATAGACAGTGTGTTTGGGATAGAACCAACAGAATTTTGTTGCCTCAGGAAAAGTTATCTCTCTATTGACTTATGTATAAACTATATATGTATATTTTGAGCATGCAACACAGCCTTCTAGCTGCTAGCCATCAGCCCTAAGGAACACTTATATTCTACATTTCCCTGGGTTCAAGCATGATGATATAACTTGTCGTGCATTAACATCCCAAACTTGTAAAATAGTGCCCCTTTATAGGCAGACTGTTAAAACCATGACTGGATACAGCTGGAATCAACGCCGGGCTTCTGTTTTGTTTCATTATGGCTTCAAATAGCTGGTTTATACTAATCTGTTTAGCTTGCCCTAGAAAAGGGGAGGAAAAGCATTTATGCTGCCACACCAGTATCAGCTGGGCAGTAGCAACAGAGATGAGTCCTCTTGTCTCTTAGGAGAGACCTGCTCACTGAGTTTCTCCTTTTTCTCTCTTCTGCAGCTGAAACCTGTTTGACTTTCCACTAGTAGAATGAAGACATGTTTGCAGAACAAACTCTGTTGGAAAGGACAACTACTGGTGCTGTTTCTCCACTGAAACCACTGTGACTTTAAACTAATTGCATGTTAAAATAGCAGGAAAAAGCAAAACTAGTTTCAACTGGGAAATTAGGCTTCACTTGAGAAATGTATCCTCACGTGGGCTCAGAGCCAAATCACACTCTGTTTTAGGAGTGCTATGATATTGCTGCTTACACACACTCTTTTTGGTTCAAGCTCTTCAGCATAGTGTCACACTCTTGACTCCAGGAAAAATGAGCAGAGCCTGAGTGGTGTGAAAGGGTCATATTTCTAGGATGAGGTGGCAACTGAGCTTATCTTGCATGAGTCCTCTAAATACAATGATGTTCTTATAAAAAAAAGACAGATTCCATCATTTCCTTTGGATTTTGTTTGCTCAAGCGGCCATATATGCATTTTTTTTGAGATGCTAAGTGTTGAGCATCTGTGTTAAATGTGCTATAAACAAGACATAATCATGTCTACTACACTACAGCAGAGGAACATCGAATTCTGAATCAACCCTATGTGGGAGACAGGACTTGCTTGGAGTGCTGCTGTTCTGGATATGTGCAGAAGAACTGTAAATAACTAAGAAAAAGGGATTACATTTTGTGTCTATGGAAAATTAAAAAGGGAGAAATGAACATTACTTTGACAAAAAGGTGAAAAGCATATCCATCATAATGTGTTTGAGTTTTTTTTAATCAGATAATTTGTGAAAAGTGTGCAAAGTTCTAGGTAGGTAGATGATTTTTTTCTTTTGAAGCTAAGAACAACCTGTGTCTATGTAATTAAGTGTAAATGGCAAAAATATCAGTTCATCTGAAAGAAAGGACACACCATGCTAATGTGAACTGTAATGTAGTCAGGTGAGCACTGAATGAGGTCCTTAAGGGACAGACACATAAAAGCAATACTTCTGCTCAGTCTCTGTTTCCAAGAATTTCTCTGATATGCATTTCTATCCAATAAAGGGATTCTAGAACATAAGAAAAGACATAAGTTAGGTGAAAGTTGTAGCAAAGTTAATGTATGCATAGGTGGCAGAAGTTTTCTGGCTGTTTCTACTGGCTGTTTCAGTTCAAAATGGTTTCTGTCCTGTTCTATTTCCCTTTCAGAGTTTTGGAGGAGAATTGTTCTAAAGAAAAGTGATATTGACTGACAATGAGTACCCATTGGCATGGAACAGTCATCCACTGGGATTTTATTTTCACCATCAACAGAGATCCTGAGAAGGATTGGGACCCAGAAGTTACAGATATACAGATAAAACCAATGCCCTGGATCTGGGCATTGGTGTTGGGAAACTATTGTCTGTATGGCCTAATAGCCACTGCATGGCAATTATTCATCCAATTTAGTAAATAAAACGCACAAAAAGATATATATATACTGATGCTGTTAGGATAAAAACTGGGCCCAAAATAAACCAATGTTGTCCCATTTGATTTAGCTGTACATTTACTTTGTGTAGTGAGGCAGCACAGTTGCACAAAAAAGTCGATCAAATAATTATTCAGTTGTCTATCTACTATAATTACTTGAATATAGATTCCAACTCCAAAGCTTTTGTCCCAAGACACATTTTAAACTTTCACTAAAAAAGGAAATGTTGCTGGAGTCAGCAGGAGCGATAAGTTCCCAATTAGCTTACTATCCGCCATGGACAATAAACTTCCTACATGGGTGAAGGGAATGAAAAATTTATCCTCCCCTGATATGCAAATTGCCCATGTTGGTACGTGTGTTTTCATAATACTGTTAACTTCCTCTTAAAAACTTTTCATGTCGCTTATTGATCTCAGTGGTAAATAATCTTGTAAACTCTCAGCATTTCAAAAAAGAATCCTATTCTGAACTGTTTAAATCAAAGTTATTTTAATTCTTGGGTATGAGGAAAAAAGAAAGTGTGTCAAAATCCTCTTTCATGTAGGTTGACTTAAGGGAAGCTAGGTGGATTTTCTCACATCTCCAAAAATTGTTCCAAAAATCAAACTGCAATTGATGGATAGGTTTTTATGTTGTGAAACTTGTGAAAATGTTCTCAATTAAAGGATTGTGAAAGACCACACACTAGTAAAAACTTCCAGTTCCAGTAAATGAGTATTTTCTGGAAAAAGAAAATTCTCAAACTTTTAAAAACTCTTTTGTGATTTGGTGTATCTTAAAATTCAAGAATGACCATGTCATTTATTTACATACTTTGACATCTATTTTTTTCATAGTATAAGACCATGTAATCAAACTAATCTCTAGCATTTGAAGATAAAAGCAAATTGAACATTGGTGAGCTTTTGGTGAATCAGTTAAATTAGAGCAGGCTTTAATTTGATTTTTAATATCTGCTGAAATTTAATATTTCACACACACAAAAAAAAAGTTACATGACATCTGAAATTTGTCTTATAACAATGAACTGCCTTAGTGTATGAGAAATGATTCACTCTAACAGTTTATAGGAATTAATGAGCCTGACTTTGGGCTAACTCCACAGCAACCCAGAAATCACTCACTAGACCCCAGGGAACTAACACTAGCGTGGAAGCAGTGAGAGCTGAAAACCTTTGTGGATCCTCTAAAAAGGGAAAATAGAAGGAAAAAGTAGTAGATCTGGGTGGATAGACATTATTATTCCACATTTTGCAGAAGTAAATTTGGAGCCTCTGTCCTTGGAGTTTACAGTCTGGTAGGACTGAAGTGGGAAAAGACTGATTTCGATAAATCATGGAATCATAGAATGGTTTACATTGAAAGGGACCTTAAAGGTCATTGAGTTCCTACCCCCCTGCTGAAGATTGCTATCTTCAGCTCCATTATTGCTTACATTTTGATAGTTCTCTTGTCTCAAATTATCATGAAAAGATGTCAGACCAGTCAGATTTTATAAAGCTGATGTTTTATATGCATTCTTAACTTCCATAGCGTTATCATTTGACGCTTTTGGAGTACATCACTCCATCAGTCTAGTTTTGCAGTAGGTAGAAGTTTTCTGCTCTGGAACTCACCATATATTTGCCCTTATATTAAACCAGAAAGAATGTGTCAATCATTTTATGTTAAAAAGTAAAAAACAAAGCAAGGTGTTTATTCCTCATCCATGGTGTAAGCCCACAAGAGGACATGCTGGTCCTGTCTCACCAAATACAGCATTTGCAAGAACTCTTCCAGTTTAATGTCAGGGAAAGTACTGAGAATGTCAAAACTTCTCAGCTTTTTTTTTGGACCCTTCTTTACTGAAGGTATAATATTATCAGTCAGGGGTTTTGCTTGCTTTTAAGGTTTTGATTTGAGTCACCTGGAGGTATTTAAAAGATGGGTAGACCTAGTGCTTAGAGATATAGTTTAGTGATGTTTTTCATCAGTGTTAGGTTGATGGTTGGATTAGATGATCTGAAAGGTCCCTTCCAACCTAAGCAATTCTATGATTCTATGATTTAGGAAGCCTGTAGAAGAGCTTCAGAATTGTTTACTTTGCATTTGTGACTGTCTGAGATCCAGCATCGACAGTCCTTTGCCTGGTTCTTGCAACCCTCTTTTCTTTTCTCTCTCTTCTCCCATTCCCCCTTCCCATTTTCACTGTCCTGCACCACAGCAAATAGGGTGAAGCAGGTTAACCTGCCTGCTTTATCTCTAGTTCTGATTATTTCCTGGAAATTGGCTTGCCCTCTCTATGCTAGCAGGACATGAAGCTCTTTGCTTTTTCTGATATCTTTTTTTCATTTTTATTTTCCCAACTGGAATTACAAAACCGTTACCAAGCAAGATTGGCATAAAAATCTGAGAAATACTATGGTATTCCTCTTTTTAAATATATATTTGAAATGGTTGTTATTTGTCCCTGACTTTTTGCAAACTTTTTATTAGAGTAGATCATAGCAAGAAGCTCTTTACATAGTATTGTATAGATTTTTCAAACTTTCAGAGAGAGGAACTGGAGAAAAATTTTATTTGGTTACCAAAAATTATTAAATATTTAACCCCACCATATTTAAGAATTTTTTAGCCTTTTGGATCGTTTTCTGACATTATTAACAGAAGAGAATGCTTCAGAAATCTCATTGTAGCTGTTGGGCTTTCAGTTGCTCATCAGCTCATCTGGAAAATCTGTAATTGCAGAAAAAAATTCCCAGAGAATTAATAGAGGCTCTAGCAGCGATGGCAAGGTACCTGCCAGTTATCCACTGTGAACATAATGTATTTAAAGGAAACTATTATTAATACACAACTGATGTGCATAACTGGCAGCCAGTTTCTTCATTTTAAATAATTCAGTGTTTTGATCCTTAAAAGGAATATCTGTGTTTTTGAAAGGTCTGAGATTGTCAGGCCCTAGAAAATGAAATCCTTTGTTTATCCATGGACTGTGCTCTTACTCTCTTACTCATGGACAGCTCTGACTCTCCCACGCACGGGCTGTCAAGGTGCCTCACTCCTTTTCTGGGACCTGTTACACCTAATAAAATATAAATCCTTTTGCATCTAGTTGAAGGCAAAAGTGGTGATACATAATTACTGTCATGTTCTTGCTCTGTGTCTGAGCTGAGCCCAAACATGCTTTTTTGTTGCATTTTTATTATTCACTGTTTCTCAACCCAATCCGTAGTCTGGCTGAGACACACTGGCTTAATGTGAAGGTCGTTTGAGTCAATATTGCAGGGTATCATCACAGCAGATTTTGGAGTGGTTAACCGCTATACTACAGTTGTTTTACATCACTCGGAAAATACATAGATAACACGGCTTTGCTTATTCTTCCCTTTGTATGTGTGAGCAAAAATTCAAGCAAATATTAAATACAGATGAGTGTCTTACAACCAAATGTGTGGTATGAGTACAGTGTGCAGGCCATACTCTGCCCTCTTGGGGTGGAGGAATTAGAAATAAATGAAGTCTTCTTTCCTCTTGTCGCAAAGGTTCAGCTCAACTCGCCAGGTTTCGGGTGTAGGTCCTGTTAGTGTCGACGGGGATCCACACAACTGGATTTTTAGTCTCTGGATTTACATCTCAGAGACTAAAACGTGTACAAGTATGTTTTGCTTTAATGACTTAAATAGTTTGAATATATTCTGTGGATTATGCACAAAATAAGGAAAACAAACTCCTCTGTCACTGAAATATTAGGTGGAGGAATTCAGACTTTGAAAAATATATGCAATTTTAATAGAGATTGTCTGTAAATCATAATTAGGACCATCTGCTAAGTCTTAGATTATCTTTCATCAGCAATATAAGTTTTTTTTTTCCTAAAGGGTTTAAAAGCATGGTAGAGTTTAGATCACTGAAGCCCTATTGTTTCCCTTATGATGGAGATCATTGATCTCTTTTAGTTTATGGAACTCCCTCATGCAACAATTTAAACAGTTACAATATTTAAAAATATATTTTGTAGGTGATTTAGGTGATCAGATTTTCAAATGTCCAAAAATAACTAATCAGAAAAAAAAATCATTTAAAATATTAAGGATTGCTTAGTACCAGAATTCAAAATCAGATCTGTACTATTAATGCTATCAATGTGTCAATGTCATCATATATTTTATTAAAGAGAAACATACAAAGAATATATTCTATCTTCAGATTTATTATGTTCTACACAAGGTTTACTCACAATTTAATTAATTTTCTCAGTGTCTCAAATAACCTTCTTAGTGAAGAGAACAATGGAGCTCGTGTCCTTATATTCAGGTTCATACTCATTCTGTTGGTTTAAATCTCAACACAGTTCAGCTCTCAAGCCTGTTTTAAACAAGTAAGACACATTTTGACAACTTTCAGAAGAGGTTTTCAAAGAAGGGCTTTAATAGGAGAAGGAAATAACTATTTAGCTGGCTGGCTGTGGAGGGGAACCAGAGCTGCAGACCTTGTGGCTATGTCTGTACCAGGAAATTAAACAACCGTGGGACCATTCTGTAGCACAAAATATCCCATATCTCTACTATGAAATCAGTTTAGCCTCAAAAGCACAAAGACTGTATGTTAAAAGTTCTGCTTAGTCCCTGCTAACTGCTGAACAGTGCCCAAGTTGGCCAGGGAGCATCCTGACAGTTTAACAGCACGGATGATCGAGCGCCAGCCCTGTTCCATTTATTAGCAGAGACTTGCCTGTGGTTCTGTACGAGGTGTTACTGCTCTGCAGCAAGGCAAAAGAACTTTGTATGTTGTCAGGGCAGTGTTCTCTGGTGAGATTTAACACAGTGAAACACGTGAGGAGTTTAGCACATTAGTGGAGCATTCATGATTTAATTAATATGGACCAGATCACATCCACTTTTTAGCAAAGGTTAAAGTCGTTCTATTTATCAATAGAATAGGAATAGGTTGTGGCTACTGAAGGTTAAAGAGTTTTTTTTACATAATCTGATGCCAACACATGGCTGTTTTGTTGTGGTGTTTTTTTTCTTTTTTTTTTTTTTTTTTTTTTTTTTTTTAGATTATAAAACCCTAGTTGTTAAGTAACAACTGTCAGTGTTCACTAATCCAACTCTCCAGCTCTGTGCTAGAGTGTGACATCCCAAAGTGACCCCCAGCTCCAGATAGATATGTCTGCCTTTTCACACCCAATTACCCCCAGAGTTTGTAGCTGTGTTCCAAATGATTTGCTGGAGGATACCTGGCATACCAAATTTTTCCAGTGAGCTTGAAAGACAGGTTTCCTTCTATGGTCTGTTATAGCTAATTGGAAAGCTTTGTGCACCTGGGTCTGGCCAGTTTGAGAAGGAAATGCAATATTCTTTCAGACATTTCTGCCAATTCTTGTTCTCTTGCTCTTTCTCTTTCTTCTCTTCAGCTGCACTTATTTTAAAGTGTATCAAAGATTAGGCTGCTGAGATGAGGCAATTACAATTTATACAGGAACAATTTTTGGATCAATATGAAAAGTGAGCATTGCCTTTTACACTGCAGGACATAAATGCCCGTCAATAACTAAACATAAAAGAAACAAGATGTCAGCTAAAGCTAAGAGAATATTTCCCCTTTTCAAACTGAGGGAAACAAAATATATCACCAAAACATCTAACTTTTCTTTGAATAATTTTATTTCAATTTAATTTAGAGGGAAAAGAGATAATCTTTAATCTCTGAATACCTGAGGAATAATTTTTTTATATATATATACAAGATTCAAATTTCATGTAAGCCTGTCATGAAATTTCAGTTTGAGCCTCAGCCTAGCTCTGATGTGACTTTGATCTTATGCCATAGATTGATGTAATACCGAAGGAAAAAAAAAAGATACTAAATACTAGAGCTGACCTCTATTCTCCATGAGTATAATTAAAAATTTTAACAGAGGATCTTGTGGGTTGATGTGTTTTTAATATTGGAATTGATGAACAAGGCCTTACCTGTATTTAAACAGAAATGAGCAAGAGTGGCAGCACTCAAAGGGCTGCCAAGAGCCATGTTCATCTCTTTACTCATCTCCTTGAGAAAGAAAATGAACATTGATCTTTTGAATGAACAAGTGAATGAAAGAATCCGTCAGTGCAGAAGAAGCTTTCAGGAAGACGTGACACTTGAGGAAACAGTTTGGTTATCAGCCACTCTGGGACATCAAAGTAGATATTTCAGGTTCACTTTTCACAAAAGTATTCCTGAGCTGTAGGCACAAATCTTCAATTATAAAGGAAAAGAATATGCCATAGAATTCAAGAGCATGCAATTCAATTATTTTAGTGATGACCCTCCCAAATAACCTTAAAATAACATAAAAGATGAAAGCATACAATTACAGAACACCACCAAATGCCATTTTATTTTTTTACAACATTTAAAAAATTTAATTTCTTAGATGCTCTAAAATGCAGGTGAAATAAAATGCTTTTAAATAACTGCAACACAGTGCCGTTGCTCACTGACTTTTTCTAGATTACTTTTTTCAAAATCGAAAAATGGGGACTTAGAAATTAATTCTAGCACTTAGTCTGTTGATTCCTTGTAACAAAAATCTTCTGTGTTATCTTTTGTTGTGGCATTAGTGATACTTCAGGAAATGATCTTAATTGTCAAGAAAATTATTCTGAAAGCAGCTGTTCTTCAAGGCTCATCTCTAAATAGCATCATCAAAACATCATAGCATCCAAACATGTTTTCCCTGGTTAGCATTTATCAGTGAACTCTTTGAATACATATTTTTCATCTGTGGTGCTATTATTTTAATGACAACCCCTAATTAGGGTTGACATTTCACTAGCCTTATTTTATAATTCAGTTCATTCTGACCTCAGACAAGTTATTTAAAGCTGTTGAGGCTCAATTTTTATCAAAAGCAGTGTGCACATTCTTCCTTTTCATAGCGACTAACCCATTTAGAGTCTGTCTTCATTTACAGTATTAGTCCCCTATTGAACTGTGTGTTAGGGCAGCATCCTGCATCACTGCCTCCATCATAATAAAGTGCCCGGATCCCTGCAGCAATTCACAAAAGGAATTTATAATGCTGATAGACCGACCATGCCAGACTTTGACCAGCAACTTGCTCATGGTTATGTTTATTAAAAGAAAACCAGTGGGAGAGCTGGTAGAGTGGGGTTGACTGAGCTTGGAAAAGGGAAGGCTGTTTGGGGATCTGTCCTTCTCCACTGCTACTGATGCCCAAGAGGTATTTCTCATTAAGATACAAGCTGTTCTCAAAGTGATTACTAATCAAACAGCCTCAGCATTAGACTTACTAGTAGCCCAACAAACACAGATACGAATGACAATCTATCAGAATAGATTAGCATTAGACTACTTACTGGCAGAAGAAGGTGGAATATGTGGCAAATATAGTATTTCAGATTGTTGTCTTCAAATTGATGATAACAGACAAGCTGTGAGAGAGATAGCATTGAATGTCAGAAAACTAGCACATGTCCTGGTGCAAAAATGGAAGGCTATGATAAATGCCAGCTGGTGGGAGTGACTTTTTTGTAGCATCTTAGTGGAAAAAGGTGGGCCTTAATTTGTTATGCACTACCGCTGGGCTGCTGTTCATCCCTTGCTTTATTGCATGTGCAGTGAGATTAATCTCCAGTGTAGTAGAAGGAATGCAAGTGGCCAATATACCAACTGTGAGAGCCTTGAGTCAAGATACTACGCCATGGAAATTATGGTCCTAAAGAAGAGAGTACCAGAAAGAAAAACAAAGTGAGAGGTTACTCTCACTAATAAATAATGGCCCCCGCGTGCCATTATTTATGGGAATAAATGGGAACGAGATTATAAGCTTCAGCAAAAATGTAATAAATAAAAAGGGGGTGAGTTTTGAGAAATGAGATAAGTTTGGCTTCAGCTAATTGATATATCCTTGTTATTGTGATGTCAAACAAAGAAGTCTTAGTGATAGCAAAGTCTAACAAGTTCTATCTAATTAATCCTCAGAAATGTTCTTGGCCCGTTGAAATGTCCCTGTTCCCAGAGTGTTATCTAGGTAAAGAGAAACAGAGTGGGATATGTCCTTCAACACAGGAACCCAGAAGATAGAGAAGTATCAAGAAGAACAAAGAACAAGTCGGACAGCAAATCTGCTGAGTGGACTGTAGAGGCTGCCAAGTAGGCCAGCTCGCACGGGGCGGGGGGCAGGTGATGAAGAGGAGGATACAACCGCTTGATGAAGTAAAGGACCACCAGAGTGCTTGTAATTACTAACAGTGGACAGTAGGTGGTAGCAGAGACCATGAAGTAACGCATAGCATAATCAAATAATCACAGAATCACAAAATCACCTAGGTTGGACG
>JAOXNG010000021.1:109562261-109580514 GCA_028566535.1 Scolopax minor | reverse complement strand
GTCAGTAACTAGTCCATTTATTTCTTTTCTATACAGCATCCTGTTGTGGTTTTGACCCTCAAACCAGGACACATCCATATTCCAAATAATTAAAAAATCAAGTAATTCTGAGCAGTGAAAAAGCATCACAAAAAACTACTTGGCTGCTGTTATCAGTATAAAATCCAAACCCTAGCAACCTAAGTAACTGATATGTAGCTTTTACTCTTTAGGTAAACACCATGCCTCATGTTACCACCCACCTTTACCGTCCATTCCCTTTACAAAGGAGCTACAATGACTAATTACTCTATTCTCCTAAGTGAAAGTAAAATTATATTTTATTTTTCCAACTGTGTTATTTTTTCAGAAAACCTTTTGAAGCCTTCTTTTCAAAAATAGAGGAGACCTTAAAAAAACATAAGGTATCACAAGCATTTGGGCTCTTTGCTGCAGTCTCTGGGTCTGTAGCTACTTAGCACTGTCCTTTACTTCATTTCTTGGAGAGTAAACAAAATACTGCATTGCAGCAAATCAAATTTAAAGAGACACAATAGGGCAGAGGTCTGGATAAGAAAAGCTCGGTTTTGTGTTCCTCCTAGCAAAATTATAAAAGAAGCAAGAGACATGGAGAAGCAGCCTATTTGTTCTTTATTCTCCTTTTTTTATATATTATTTAAAAAAACTTAAATAGAGACTGTTAGACAAACTGTGTTATAATTGAGGAAGTCAGGAATAAGCATTATTGGAGGAATATCACAATGTTGTCATTTAATGTTTCTATTGTGAATACAGAAGGTATGAAAACCAGAGATTTATATTAAAAAGGCAATAATTTATAACTGCTGCTTATAGGGATATTTTTCTTAAAAGAATGAGAAGGTTTCAATGGTTAAAAAATAATAAGCAATGTTCTTCACAACAGTATAAAAGAGAGCACTGGTAGTTAGATGGATCATAGCTATCATATGCTAACTCCAGACAAGTGTACAGCCAATATTTTAAAGTTACTCAAATACTTTCTAGCTTATTCAGACACTGTTTGTGCTTTAAGCTCTCAGGCCAAAAGTTTAATACCATGTAGGGTGCTTGTTCATTGTGAATTCACTTATGTTTCCCTCAAAAAACAAGCTGCATGTTCCAAACCCTGCCTCCCTTCCTCTCTTCCCCCCATTCACACATAAAATACACAAATGACCAGAGATAGCCTCCATTTACATGTTATTGTGCTCAGACCCTCACTGCCGATACCTTATAATGTGAATCAAAAATACATGTTTGGGCTTCACCCATCTCGTCAGTATAAGGTAACAAGACCAGGGCAGGAGGTCAGATGAGGATTCCTATACTTACATGTTGCCTTGCATGTGGAATATTCTGAGCCTTTTTCCAGTAACACAGAAATTGAAGTGAAGCTTCTTGAAAGGAAGTTCAGGGTATAAAACTTGAAATGGAAGTAGGATTTGCCCACAGGCTATTCTGTTTACATACCATGGATCTTAACTTCAGGACAGCTGAATGCATATATCTTTACAAGTCAGTTTCTTAAAAGTGAACACTTTACAATGACACAATTTCTGTTAAGGTTTTGTGTCCCTTTTAAAAGCTAGATTTGCAAAGAGCTGAACTTGGTAATAGATTTAGCACAAGATGGAAGTTACATAGTTTATTATCTTTGCATGTGGCAGTTTTGTTCCTTGAAAAGCATGGTGTGCTATGCACAGCTGATGAAGGGCAGGAATATGCATTGTTGGAGGAATATCACAATGCTGTCATTTAATGTTTCTATTGTGAATACAGGAGGTATGAAAAACAGAGCTCTAAACAGCAGGAATTCTGCTCTGTAAATATAGCTTACACTGTGGGGGTGTTTTTTTCAGTGTTTTGGTAGGGGCTAAACAAAATCCTTTTTGGTGCTCGTACTTTGAATGTCGATCTTTCAGGCATGTAAAAACAATTAAACTCCTTTATGCAACAGATTTATGAAACTATAAGAAAAGCTGTACAAAATACAAGCTGGAGCAGGAGGTAAGCCAAGTGTTGTCTCCAGAGTCTGAAGCCAAATGAGTGTTTACTTTCTTCAGACTGTAACACTTCCAAACTATATTTGTCTTAAATTGAAGAATATGAAGCAATGATTATACAGCATTTCACCACTTTGACTGGGATGAGTCTGCTCTTCCACTAAGGTGCAAATGGGGCCACTAAACTTATGTCACAACCATGGTTATCGGGTGCAAGCACAAAATTGAACCTGTTTGAGCAGTCAGCCTGTTTAATGTTTCTGCCTTTGACACATCAGCCAAGCTTCCTTGTTTCCTGATAGAGCACAGAAAGACCTTTTTCTCAATTTATGCGGCTCTAGACATACATTCACACTCTTTCTTTTCTGAAAAAATTCACTTCCTACAGTGATTTCTCTTTGGGTGGGAATTTAGTATGTTGTGCTCTATGTTTTGCTTTCCTGTTTCCTGCTGCTGTTGTCACATATGCAACCTTAACTGAGCCAGTGGATAAGAATGATTAGAAAACCCCAAATTACTCTTCCACAAGCATGTGGAAAACTTCAGCAATAGTGCAGAGATATGTCCAAAGAAGTGTTTTCAAGAGCCAACTGAAAAATTTGTTGCAAAGAAATGTATGAATAAGGCACAGAAAAAAGTACAGAATTTCTAATTACTTATTCTTATAATAAAGAGGAAACTCCTCAAACTCAGGGCTTGAGGACACTGGGATTCAATTTGTATTTAAAAATGTCTCGTAGTTTGTTATGAGATTGGGATTAGCTTTCTTCAGTTTTCTTTTCACAGTCTTAACTGAGCTTTTATATATTGAATATTCTCACAACACTTATTACAACTTTTTATTGTATTTCCTGTTACAAATGATTCAAAGGGCTTTTAATATGCCTTGTAAATTGCAAATGATAAAAAATATTTTTAATTCCAGGGGAAAGGAGAAAAGGAAATTGGTTGAGTAGAGATGATAGCCTCTGTTGACTAGGTAAGACTGCAATAATTTCTTTCATTTTAAGGGATAACAGCAGCAGGATTTGTAGTAAAAGGTTTCTTTCTGTAGTTGCCTTCTTATCTATTTTTTTGTTGTTATTGCTTTTTGTTTTGTCTTATGAGTACTTAAAAATTGTACATATTTGTGCAGAGAGGAAAAGATAATATTTCACAAGCGAAGCAGCAATTCAGGAGACAATGAGGGCCCAATGATGAACCTGCTGTCTTGGGATTAAGATGACCAAGGACAAATTCCCTTTTTTGCAACAAATTCATCATATTGTGACCTTAAGAACGGCATTTCATGCTCTGTTCATAAAACAGTTTTAGGTGCCCATGATTACTGCTTAAATCCAAAATAATTGATCCTCGAAATCTTGCTGCTGTCTAACTGCAAACCCTCCTGGATTTTTTTGGTCCGTGCAAATTCTATCATCACTGGTATTCCCAAGGCACCCCCCTTTCCTCTGCTCTCAAACATGATCTACATTGTGCTGAATATGGTTACAGCACTCAACTGAGGAAGTAAAAGGACCTTATTTCTAGACTTCATAATAATGGATTTACATGAACTAGAACAGCTTCAATAGCAAACCGAGGGAGTTATTCTTTCTCAACAATAAGACTTCATGGTCTGAAGGTAGGAAGAGTCATGTGGGAGTTGAGGAAGAAAGAGAGATTTAAAGTGTTTTTGTAGAACCAGCTGGTGTGCAAGTAACGTGATTATCATGAGAACTGAAGGGAACAGAAGAGATAGTGTTTTGTGACCTATCTACAGTGGGGACAAAACTGATCTCTGGCAGTTCCAGTTTCACCTCCCAACTAAAAAAAGGATTATGCTATCCTGGGAATCTCAGTTTTGGATGAATAGCATTAGGTAACTGAAACCCTTTCTTCATTCTAGAAAAGAGTATGCTTTGTGGGTTGCACACTAAGATACAGTTTCTCACTCTGAGGACTGTGTATTCCAAATCTTGTAAATTTTTAACATAAGCATCAGCGGGTTTGTTATAAATTTATATCAGACCTTGTTTCTTCTGTATTCTGTTTTGTTAGCCTACAGTGACAGTACAATTAGGTCTTCACACCCCTTGTATAGGGACTCAGCCTACCTCATCCAGGCTTATGGATTCCACAAGGCAGCTGGATAATTAAAAGTTTAGTGCTTCAATGCCAGATGTGTGCATATGAATCACTGGTAGTTCATCTGTGAGATGTGAGTAGTTACATTACACAAAAGGATGCTGTGACCTAGGGGGATAAATATTTTAATGGCTGTGAGATGCTAGGGCAATGAAAGCCATATGAATATAACAGAAATACTACTGAATCAGTCCATTGGCTTTTATTATTTTGCAGAAAGATACATATATTTTTAGAGTGTTCCTTATCACACTTTATTATATTTTCTTGCATAAAATATCCATTAAAATATAGAAGTTGTTTCCATCTTGACTTCGAAAGCAGAAAAGTTATCTTGAAGCAGAAAGTAGCCAAGGTAACATGGTTCAGAAGATCCAGTTAGACTACAGAGTTGATAAGTAATGGTTTATTTTACTCTTAAAATACTTTTGAATTGTATTGTTTGAGTCTGAAAGATCTTACACAGACAGGCCATAACCAGAAATTTAACTTTTTACTGGTTAGTTTTTTTAATGTTCTGATCTGCCATTAAATTACTGTTGAGTGGGATATTCAATAGATTAGTTGAAATTTTTGTTTAAATTACAAGTTTTATGTTGAAAGATATCGTACCATTAAAAACATGCTGACTCTAGTCTAGGATGGATTTTAAACCTTGATTTGCATTTATTAAGATTAAATAGTAATAAAAGAACACAAAGCCTATTTGGCATTGACTAGGTTACTCAGTTGTCTTATATGTTTGAGAGATGTATGTGCAATTACTGTTCACAGAAATCAAACCTGATTTCCATGAGAAGAAATTTTTAAGGTTAGTTTTATACATAGGCACGGTCAAATCGTACTGTCAGTGTTACAGCTTTCATAGCATCAGGTAGAATTGCAGTCTAGGATGTCTATGTTATACTGGAATGTGTCCTCAAAATCTCTAGAAATCTCAATACACACATTTGCCGTTTCACATTGCTCCTCTTCCAACAGGGTAGTGGGTGTCATGATCCTTACTGGCATGCTTGTGTGTGTGGGAAGCTGAAGTGTGGAAGATAGGGTATTCTAAGCAGCTTGTAATGTCAGACATAAAATTGCTCACTGGACAGTAAGTTTCTTACAGAACTCTTAACTAGTATGAATATGTCTCACAGAAATCAAAGGAAAGAGAACTGGAAAGGTCTCAGATCACCCTGCTTTGTTCCTCTGCCCCACTAACCTGCACTAAGGGCATTTCCATCTTATCCCAATGAGTATTGGTAACATTTCATAATTTTGTCCTTTCTATCAACATTTAACATATTTGAATGTTCTCCTATTATCTCCTTTCCTTTGCTTTTCATATGGCTTCACACTGTAATGTTTCCAAGATCTCTTCTCATTTTTGTTTCTTTTTTTTTTTTCTGAATATCCCCATGCCTGATTAGTTGTTTCCCATTCATGCATTCATGTTGATAATAAGTGTTTTGCTATTTCAAACAATTATGTGAATTGCACCATAATTTTTTCACATTTTCCTGCTTAGTAAGAAAATTGTGAAAGCTATCTTGCTTTCCAAAGTGGTGGTCTTCCTTCCAAACTCAAATCATCAATATCGTGCAGCTTATTAAGTAAAAATACTATGTAGTACTGGATTTAGGACAGATTCATGTTAAATTCCTCTTGCTACCTTCTTCCATTTTGTCAATAAACAAATGATATCCTCCTGTCACGTAGCATTTTCAAGACAGCTAGATACTGACCTTACAGCTGTCTCACCCATTCTCTAGTGCTTTTGTTCTCTTATGCAAATAGCATGTCAGACAGTGTCAAAAGCCTTATTAAAGTCATGATATGTGACATTCACTGCTCTTCTCCTATCCACAAGGCCTGTTACTCTGTCACAGAAAGAAATTAGGTTGTTTTGACGTGATTTATTCCTGACAATTCCATGTTAGCTTTTAGCAGGTCCTTACAAATAGACTGATTACTCTGTAGAGACACCCAGACTGCATGAATTAATATGATCAAAAAGATTAGGTAAAAGAAAAAAGCCATTTATTTCTCACAGAGGCTACCCCATCCTGAAATTGAGTAACAAAAAGGTCATATTGCTTTGTGGACCCAAACTTTATATTTCTTGTACTCTGAGAAGTAGATTTGAATGGCTATAAGAAGAATGCAAGTTGGGGCTCTCCATGTATTGTTATCTTCTTTATCACATCCGTCTGACTGCCTCAGAAAAACAGGCAGCACAGTGACAATAGTGTTTCATGGACTACCCTGAGGATAATTTGAAAAGATGTGTTTTGTTACTAGACAAGAACTATGATCTTGTCTAAACTATATACTTATTTTAATTTTTGTTCCTCTTCAGCTGTTTGTTCTAGATTCTTTGAGGGCAGAGTAATATTTAGTATATATTTGACAATTGTTTTTCCAGTGCATATTCAGCCCTGTATCTAGATACTCTCCCTTTTTCACAGAGTGCTGTCGGTATTAAGAACTTTTAACATATTTCAAAATTAAGAATGGAATCTCCAGTTTTTGGGATTAAAATATATATGTACTTCTTGTCATGTTTTGTGGTTGGGGTTTTTGTTTGTTTGTTTTGGTGTTTTTTGGTTTTTTTTAATGTTAGATTTTAAATCTAAGATTTACTCATTTTTCTTTATTTTCTAGTTAAGGCTGACAGAATTATTCCCAAGTCCTGGAGGCTGTATGGAAGATTCTATGTGTGGTTAAACCATGAGAGCTGTTGATACTGTGTTGAGGTGCTACAGTAGGAAATGGATTTTCTCTTATGAGGGAGATTTATGTTCAGAAAACATCTGAAACTAGATATATTTTAAGTCATTAATGAATCAAATATAATTTTCTGTTAATGTATTTATGCAGGATTTTGGATAGCCAAGCTTAAAGGTTAAACTTGGTTTTGTGGATCTGGAAAGCAGATAAAAAAATGTGAAGAAAACCTGTATGCATATTCCAATATATTTTTAGTGTCTTCCCAAATGTAAATTAGTATTTATGGCATCTACAGTCTCTTCACAAACCCATCTCTCTAGCTGGTGAACTGGGAATGATGTCCATTGAGGATGTTATAAACTGAAAACTTCTTTCACAGCTGAGTATATTTGACTTCTTCCACTGTGAAGATGAGTAATATACTGGAATTTATTAAATAGAATAACAAAAGAGAAAATAAATCTTATGACATAATTATTCCGGGGAGGGGAGAGGGTGAAGGGGGAGGATCAAATGAATAAATTCAGTAACTACTGAGATCTAATAACAGAAATATGAAGACTTTGGCCAGTGCTTTGGAAAGCTCTTCTCTTACTGTCAGCAAACCAAGTAGAGAAGAGAGTAAATGCCCCTTAAAATATCTCATGAAAATGGGATCTCAGATTAAAGTCTGACCATTCCTAAAATAAAGAAAAAACTATTATAAATCTGCTATTTTAGGAATATTTAGATCTGCTATTTTAAGAATATCTTACCAGAAAATTTTGGCTCCCTTTTCAGTGTCATTAAATTCCTTTTGTTGACATCAGATCTGCACTGCCCTGTGTACACAACATTTTCCCTTCCTAGGAACCCAAAGACCTTAGAAAGAAAAGATGGCAAATATTCTCGTGACTACTGCCTGTGAGGATCAGGAAATAGCCCTACCCTGTCCTAAATATCCACCTTTTTTTTTTTTTTTTTTTTTTTTTTTTTTTTTTTTTTTTTTGCATTGGTATTCACAGATTTCAGAGGAAGAACAATTCTTTTTCTTCCCTTCCTAAAAAAACCCATTTACTTTATGCTGCATCACCACTAGTCTTGAAATGTTTTCATTTTCTCTTCTGCAGAAACAAATTTTTAGGAATTTTAAAAATATGTCACAATTAAACACACATGCTTGAGAAAATCTTGTCTTATAACAAATACTGAAAAAGAAACATGAGGAGATTCGAACTTGTGGATTACTAGACCTGCATGTAGTTCAATAGGAAATAGGTTAATCTGAGTCCTTTTGGAGAAGTCTTACAAATACACTTCAGATGGTTTTAATCTCTTATGTAAGTAAAGACAACCTTGTAATTCTAATGAAGAATTCTGGCAATACAGTACATCAGATTTTATGAGCTTGGCCTTGTAATTGTAGAAACAAAATATGAGAGATGAGACTAAACAGCAAAAACCAGAACTGCATGCTCTGCTTGGTTTTTCAGCAGATGGTAAACCTCACTGAACACTTACCTTGAGATGCATCCTGCTTTGAGCTGAAGAACCACGTTAAATAGATGATGCATAATTGTGGTTTTTCTAATACAATTTATGTGCATTACCTACATGCCATTTTTGTGGATTCAGTTCAATTGTGGATTCAATTTCCAAAGCCACACTGAGTAGATTTTTTTTATAAATCTATTGTCCTGATTAAGTGCAACAATCCTTTTCAGAAGTGAACAAATTTCAGGCAGACACAACTCATGATTGTTGGAGAAAAATAGCTAAGCTTATAATGCATTGTAGAGGCCATTTCTTCAAACTTTTCAGAAAATTCAGGAGTTATGAAAGGTCATAAAGGTCTTCTGTGACTCTATAGAGAAAGTCACAGATTGCAATGCAGAGCCAGGCGAACTGGGACACAGTCTTTTTATGCCCCTTAAACTGGGACAGTGTTTTTCAACTAAGGATTTGTTATCAGTGGCGATCAACAAGTTTTATATTGTATAACATTTATATTTCAGAAAGAGATTGAAATTAAGGTTATTGGTTTGTTTTATATTTGAAAAACTGTATTTGAAATACATCCAAACTGTATTAGAAAATATAGGCAGTAAACAGAGAAAATACTCTCATGACACATTAGGGCTCCCCTGATCATTAGTTTATGAAATGTTAATATATGCTGGATTTAGACTCTTTGATAGCTTGCTTGAACAAACCTATATTATAACACTTGATTATATATATTAACACCTATTGCTACGTGTAGAATCTCCCATACTGTATAATACTTATGTACAGATGGGGTATACATGCAAAGTTGGGAGAATGGGGTGGGACTTGGAAGCTAGGCTACATGAAAGTGTTCTGTCATGATTTTCTACCACTATAAATGATTTTTAACGTTTCTGAAACAAAAAAGGACAGTGAAAGATCATGCAGAGGAAAAGGAATTTCATATTGTTTCCTCTGAATATTGGAATTTCCATTTATTATAAACATATTGGATGGCCTAGGGCTACCCAAAACCAAAAGGTAACCTTTATTACCCAGGAAGGAGAGGGACAGAATCAGAAACACACTGAATTTTGTTACAGATATAAAGAAGAAAACCAGAGCTGGTGATGAAAAGCAAAATGGCATGATACACAAAACTAAGAGCTGGTCTGAGAAGGGAACAGGGTATAGAACATGGTGCACAGAAAAGCTCTGCCAAGAGATTGCCATCTTGGTGGGAGACAGTGCGGGAGAAGAAATGGACCAAAAGCCCAGTGGGAGATTCTGTAGCAATTGCACTTTGCAGAAGCTGCTGTGAAAAAAGCAACAAGTTCTCCCTCATGCACAGGAGGGCTAACGAGGAATATCATCTTCAGCACACCCATATCAATAATTCTCTGCAAGAACTGTCATACTATGTTTCTGATAGCTCGTTGGATACAATCGGTGTAAAAATTGTTCCAGTAAGACTGCTTGTATTCCACCGTGGATAGGAAGTCTCAGCCCTGGAGACAGAGACAAGAAACTAGTTCTCATTCCTGGAGACCCATATGTTTGAATGTTGAAGTTCAGACTAGCAGAGTTTTGAAATAAATTTAAGGAGCTCATTGATAAAAACTGTGTGGAAGGGAGGTTTGAGAGGAAAGAAAGGCTTGGTGACCAGTTCTTGAGGAACCAAGAGTTCTGTTCCTATCATCTCTCTCCATCCCAAAATGTTTAAAACTCTCATTTATTATCTGAATTCCAGGGGACTGCTACCAAAGGGGGTGAGAGAAATTCACAGCTAACAGTATGTGAACTGTGGAGCCATCTGAACCATAAAATTGTGAGCAAATACCAAAGCTTTTTTCATGAGACTTTTTTTGTTCTCAATAGAACTCCTCCCTTAGAAGAGCCAGGTCTTGTTCCTTTGCATTATGCCATGTGTTAGAAGTGATAAAATGAAAAATACAAAAAAAACCCCCAAAACTTTCAGGCTTTTAGTTACAAAATTGGAAGCAGAAATTTTTGTGACAGAACTGCTTTTTCCTATGTATTTATAGGCCATCTGACACAACGACTTCCTTATGGCATAAAAAATAACATGAATTATTGCCTGAACAAGTTTGGTTACAATGCTTTTGTGCTCAAAGGGCTTTTTCTCCTGGGTATTTCTCACACAGAAACAATACAAAGTTTGCATTACTACAATGTAGTTAAACTGCTGAACAAAAACTATCAGTAGGAAATCTCTGGACGGCTGTGTAAGCTATAGATTTATGCCCTATGAAGCATTCAAACTGACGTGCTTTGATTATTTTATTTTTTTAAAGGACCTAAAAAGAATAGAAGTGGCCCAAATTCTTTCAACACCTCCTTCCAGATTAGAACTGACAAGATTCCTTATAAAACTGGACTTATCACTTTATGACTTTTTTCACTTTTCTCAATAAGAACAAGTTTCTATAGTGAGATCAGAGGTCCTTCAAGTGGGATAAAAAAGAAGATTGAAGAAAGATAATGAAACTATAGATATCATATATATAAAAATCATTTATCAATGTTAGAGGAACAGAGATTCCTTTCAATTTGTTATTTATGTTTCTCCTTTTTATGTTGGAAAAAACAGACCTTTTTTTCTAAGCTGATGTCTGGGGGAGGGGAACCAAGATGCAGTTATTTAGTTGTGTCTTTTCTATGGTGGGAAAAGCATCTTTTTGTACCAAATGCAGGCATGTCCTCTAGTCCCCAGAGGAGTTAAAAGAAAAACAGATAGGAGGCTCTGGCATTTGTACCCTTGGGGCATTTTCACAGGGGTGTTGGAAGAAAACTGTCTGAAAGCCTTTCTGGGACCATCAGCGCAAGTTGTAACCATGAATGTTCAGCACTCCCTTTGCTTCTTCAGCTTCTCTTGTGTATTTACAGCTCTGCTTTGAGAGGATAGGCAGAGAAAGCGCAACAATGGGTATTTACTATTTTATCTACTTCTTGGCCTTATGGATTGTGGAGCATCATGCTATTGGTAGCTGTTCTCTGGATTGTAAAAGCACAAGTACAGTTTCAGTGGAGATTCTTTCTCAAGGTCATCTGTATGAAGGATATCTGAGATTCCAGAAATGGCAAGCTCAGAGCAGTGACTAGCAGTGGCTGTGATTGCTTACAAGTGGAGAACAATATTTCTCTTATAAGTGTGTTGCTGGGTTTCCCAAAAAGCTCTTTGTTTGTGGTAGCACCGTGAAAAAGAAAACTGAGAATCTGTATGGTATTTTACTTCTTCTACATAATTAAATCTTTGTACCCAAGGTGTGATAAAATGTAGTTGTAGGCACGCATGAATGACAGCTCTTGGCAGCAAATCATGGCACATACTGGTGAGGCCACTCCATTGCTTTCATTTTGGGCAGTGGGTGGAACAAGAAGAAAATACAATATGTCACTTGTGACTTTAGTAATTCTTAGGGAACATCATTGCAGTTTTAAAAACTCCTTCCTGACAAAAGAGGCAAAAGCAGCCTACACAGTAACTCCTGCTCCAAGCAGCTTGACTCTGACGATTTTAGGAGAAGATGTTGGGTAATATCTTGGACTTGCTTTTATGTTTTAGATGCCAGTGGCTAAACATGGTACAGACACAATGCCTATAAGGGGTAGAGGTAGCATCTTCCAACTCCTGCTCTTCAAGATTTTAACACTAAGATTAAGCAGTGATAGAGAGTATTTTCAGTGCCTTTTTAAGCACTAAGTATTCAGCTCTTGGAATTTATTGCTATCTTTTATTATTTCTTCCAGGTCAGCTTATTTATATTAACAAATTCTCTTAGCCTCCTGATGACTGCATCTGTTTCTGATGATAAACTTAGTTTGAAGAACTAGTTGGTTAAAGGCAAAGTGAACTAATGAAAAAGACCTGGTCTCTGGACACTTTCACTACTGATGATTTTTTTCTGTAGGTTTATTATGTTAACATTCATTTCGAAATACATAATAAATGGAACCTCAAGTTTATATAAATTTTACAATTGTTACCTGGAAGAGAGACATTGAGACAGAACTATTGCATTCTAGACTTGGCAGAAGCATCAGTCAGGGCTACGTCTTTCTGGAAGGTGTCACACAGCACTAAACCTTTGGGTGTTGTGTATAAAATCTTCATAAAGAGATGTTAATCATTCTCAGTTGAATTTCTGAGATACGGTACCATACAATTTCTGAGTAAAATTGATATGTGATGCATGCAAAACTGAAGAAGTACTTAGAACACTGAATAGCTTTTAAACAAAATACAGTCACTGGAAATTAGTTAGTGTACCTTATGCAGATTCTCACATTGTTGCCACTAATATATAATGCAAATGTCACATTTCAGCATAAGTACCCTCATTTTAATATGCATTTATTAAGAATTCCCCCTTAATTTTCTTGTAAAGATGATTTGTCAATGTGACTGCAATACTCTATTCATGTCTTTTGGCCTCTCTAGACCATGATGAATCATTTCTTTTCACCAAGTGTTCCATGACTTCTGTCAACAAACAGCTAAAGTTTCTCTACAAGCACCATCAGTTCAATCTTTAATAGTGGACTGGTTTCAGGACACGGCAAGATGCACGACCTGCAAACTATATCTAAATTAAGTCCCACTCTGTGGAGCAGGCATTTATTTGGGCCCTGGGTTTTGTAATAGTCTTCCATTATACAATAAGCACTCACTGGAATGAAAAATTGCTTCAAAGCATCATTTTCCCTGTGCAAGAGGCACCTCTCTGGCTAAAAATAAACACACAATCCAGGCAGTTTTAAATAGCTTAAAAATAACACTCTTCCATTTCTTCCAAGCAAAAAAATTAGGTAAGAGGATTGCAACTGAAGTAAGGTAGTTGTATCATATAACAGGAGCCTGGAAGGTGGTCAGATGCCACAGTGATAAGGGCCATGTAAGAATAAAAATAGCACATTATATATACTGTGGTCTCCATGTTAACCGCTACATCCAGACCAATAACCTAGCAGCTTTTCTGGTCTTAAAAACTGCTTTCAAAAAGAGTCCATCACAGTTTGTTAATATCATGGCAATATCATGACATAAACCAAATCTCACAGCTTCTCTTCTAGGTTTAATGCACCCTGATTCACTTTTTAATGTTCCTGAAAGTATACAAGGATGTGATGTGTCTGTATGTTCCTGTCTGTAAACTCTCCTTCTGTTGTCTCCTAGCTTACAGCAGAAATTCAACACAGTTCTCACAAATTTTGCTGTCATATTCCTTGCCTGACATCCACATGGAGCTCAAGGCATTAATTAATTCATAGAACTTAAATTGCTAGTGATGGCTTCTTACTTCATTATGCTGTGCTCTCATCCAAACTGAGCATCCCCCATGTAATTAGAAGCGAAATTGTTAACACACCAAAATGCCAGAGTAGAAGCACTGCACAGGTGGTAAGTTGATGCCTATGTTTCATTTCTTATGAAAATAAATCTTACAAATGGCTATAAGATTGCACTTAAAATATTCAGCCAGGCACTATTTTATTTTCAATGTCTGTCTGATTAGCACTTTGACAGTGTCAATAACAGAACACCAAAATGAAATATGCATAATATTACTAAATACATGATGCAATTCAGTTTATGTGCATTCTTTATTCTAATTATTTTCTTCTACTTAAATTCCCTAGAGGATTTAAATGGTACTTTAAATGGCTTGCTGCTTTTCTGTCCTGTGTCAGAGTATTGTCAGCCGTATCTCAGCAAATCTGTATATCAGATGGGAGTCATGCAGCAGCCTTCCTGTAATAGTTCTTCATAAGAAGTTCTACTTAAATGACAGTTTGGTTTGCCTCTATTTATTGTTTAATACAGTTTATCATTAAAATTCCATTTTCTCCTATGCCTTATTGCACATAATGGATAAATGCTTTAAGGCATTTCCCTTTATTTGCATTGATTCAGTTAATGTAGGAGTACTTAAATACGGACAGCCCACATTAATAAATATCAATATATATTGAGCATTTTCTTTATAATCAACTGATTCTTGTCCAAGATACTGTAAATAAGGTGCTTCTTATGAAACATGAGGTGGTAGACAGAAAGGGGTAGAAAGAGGCAAAGGCAAATAGCAGATATTTAAGATGTAGTAATGATTTAAAAGAAATGTTGTAACTAGGTGCCACTGAGAATTCCATAAACAAATTTTATCCCTTTCCTTGGTTGGGTAAATGTTGAAAAGGAGAACTTTTTGAAAGAGAAAGTAGAGAACAATTCCACACAGTCACTATTCAGCTGCCAAAAATCACAGGTAAACTTTGACATTTTCTTTGCTTAAGTTAACTTAATGAGAAAATATGATTTTCCTTTTTTATTGCAGAAATATTGCAGAAATAACATCTCCTGAGAATAATGTTGTTCTGCCCTTCTCACCCAACCATTTTTACAAAAATGGGAGGGGGAAAATCACTTGTTGTTTTGATAAAAAGCAGTCCACTATCCTCAGGAAAAAAAAAAGAGACAAAAAAAAAGAAAAAAAGAAAATACTGAGCTTTTTAGTAAGATTTCATCTGTTGTTTTGGGCTTTTTTTGGTTTTGTTTTTTTTTTTTAAGAACAGCCCAATTTTATCTTCAGGGTTTAGAATTTTTTTTTGTCTGTGATTTTTAATCTTGATCTATTGTTTCAAGAAATTTATAATCAATAGGCAGGATGGTCAGCAGTTTTGTGTTCCTTTCTATTTTTTCTTAAAGATCTTGCTTTTTTCATTTTTTTTAGCAGTGTCCTTGCATGACCTCACAGAGAAAGGAAGATATATCCGTCTTTTAGATCTTCCTACTCGCAGTTGTGCTGTCAATGCACATCTCAAGTTCCCCCAGCCGCAGTTTGATTTTTCCTTTCCCTGTGTTAGCTACTGAATTTTCATTGGCACTCTGACTCTGCACAGCTTGAGTGACTTATGTATTCTTTTCCCCTGTAAGCTTTTTTTTACCACCAGTGCCTTGTATTAATTACCAGTATTGTTTTTTCAGGCTCCAGTTACTTGATTTTTTTCCCCAGAATCTTTCATCTTCTTTATTTTACTATCCAATTTCTTCCATGTGGCATTCATTTGTACATTTTTCACAAACTAAAGCACTAACTAGAGTTATTTCTCATCCTCCATCACACCTGATATGTTGCTCATCTTTTTATTTTCTTTTTATTTTTAAAGTCTAGGTGCTAGCAGACTGTTTTTGCCTGCATTTGGGGATATCTAACAAATGATACAGGGATACCTGTTGGGGATACCTAGCTGATCACAACCTGTTTTTCAGTCCTTGAGAAGTCACCCCAGCATAAATAGTAAATAATAAACTCTAACAGTAAAACTGTTGCTTCGAGCCTCTTGAGACAGGTATTTAGGTTTTGTCACAGGACACTATCTGTGAAAAGTTCTTAGGCTTACATGATGAAGAACCACTGCATTTCTCCATCACTGGAATCCACATCCCTTCCTGGGTCTTCAGATGCAAGCCACAGGCTATATGATTACACTGAGCAGTCATCACCTGTGGCCTTTCCAGGCTCATGAGCCACAAAGTCAGCTCTAGTCTATACTGGAGAATTGTTACGTGGGAATCCATAAGTCAATTAGATTTATTGTTAAGGGCTCTTGGATTCTTGACTGAGCAGGTCTGGTGGTAAGCCTGTGGTGGAAAGACTTCAACCTGTTCATTGCAGAAGGTAGCATGATTCTCATCTGCTTTTCTCGTCTCAACACAGTTACACAGAAATACGGATATTGGGCAGGCATACCTTAAATGGGGCTCCTTTTCAGACATAGGTTTTCCAGGCTGGTCAGAGGATAAGCTGACTTGAATACCCAATGACAAACTCCCCACCCTGGCCAACATCCACAGATGGTGAGGACTTTCTGGGCAGGTAGCTTGTAACTTAGCATCAATACCCAAATGTCACTAGGATTGTAAAAAGGCTCATCTGGATATTTTTACTGTGTGTTGTTGGCAAGATAAGGGAAGAAACCTGCAAAATGTTAAGCAATCATGACTAACAAAACATGCGTGCATGGATGCATGAGAAAGCCGTTAAAATCCTTCAAAAGCAGTAGTTCTGAAAGCACCCAGTTTACACAGATGAGCAAAGCTGCATTCATATTCCTGTTATCAGCGTGAATGGTGATTATCCTATTTCCACTTGCTACTTTTAAAATCCACCTCCTCAGCTGTGGTATTGTGATTAGTACTAGAATATGACAAGAATGCAGATGCCCTAATTCCCTGGCACCAAACCAAACAATATTAACGACATTTCTGAACTACAGTGACTCTAGACTACTGCTTTTGATTATATATAAATGACTGCATGGGTGTTTAATACTTTCTTCCATCATTTAAATAACAGGTAATCTCAAAATAAATGTGTAATTAACCATAATATTTCTCTGCTCAAATCTTCTAAGAAACTATTGTAAAGACATATTTGTAGAATAGAATAGAATAGGATAGAATAAGATAGAATAGAATAGAATAATTTCGGTTAGAAAGGACCTGCAACGATCATCTAGTCCAACTGCCTGACCACTTCAAGGCTGACCAGAAGTTAAAGAATGTTACTAAGGGCATTGTTCAAATGCCTCTGAAACACTGGCAGGTTTGGGACATCAACTACCTCTCTAGGAAACCTCTTCGGTGGTTGACCACCCTCTTGGTAAAGAAATGCTTTCTAATGTCCACTCTAAACCTCACTCTAAACACCTTTCAATAGTACTCAGTATAATCTTTTCCATAAAATTTTCAGGAACTGAGTCTAGACTAACAGGTCTGTAGTCCCTGGGTCTCCCCTGACATCTTTTGTAAACTGGAGTAACACTTGTTGGCTTTCAGTCAACAGGGACCTCTCCAGACCTTTGGTAGATGGTCAAAGAGAGGTCCTGTTGTAACATCTACTAGCTTCCTCAGAGACCTCTCCGATTGTAATGAACTAAAGTAAACCAGTACAGTAGACGTCTAAACGTCTAAGAAACTAAGAAACAGAAAATATCAGGGGATTAAGGTAGTGCAAATAGTTTATTAAAGATCACAGATTCAAGGCTACTGCAAAGATAAACACAGTGATGTGTAATGTCAATGACAGAGTGACCTCAGAGCATGCTCACCTGTGTTAGGTGAGGCTGTATCTACAAAATGATGAATTTATTCTAGAAAAAGTGTTTCCAACTCAGAGTTGGAAACTCAGACACTGAAAGAATAAGTCAGCCTGAAACTCTTATTGTACTTCTCAGGCACTAACAGAATGTTATGTTCTCTTATTATGTAATAAATAATGATTCGGTATTAATGGGATTTGGGAAGCATAGTATTTCTTCTCTCCATATTTTTCCTAACACTTTGTGTCCTTACTAAGAAAAATAAAATAGAAGGTGATCAGAAGAATGAAGCACAATTTTACGTAGGGCTACAAGAACACCTTCTAAAAAGACTTAAAAAGCTGTATCTGTTTGACTTATATGAAATAAAATTGAAATGGGAGATGACTAGATTAGATATTTATGGGAGAATATAACAAACATACTACTATGTTGGCCTGTGAAAATAATTGTAAATGATAAGTAGTATAGGGTCTTTTTTTAGCACTAACAGGCAGAGTCTAGTCAAACTCATGCTATTAAACTCTTAAGGCTTCCAATTTGGGCTCCAGACTTCTGCCTGGGGAACAGAAGGCTTTGGTAAGACCTTACGACAGCATTCCAGTATCTGAATAGGGTTTACAGGAGAGATGGAGGGGGACTCTTTATCAAGGAGTGCAACAATAGGACAAGGGGAAATGGTTTTTAACTGAAAGAGGGGTGATTTAGTTTAGATATCAGGAAGAAATTCTTTACTGTGAGGGTGGTGAGGCACTGGAACAGGTTGCCCAGAGAAGTTGTGGGTGCCCCATCCCTGGAAATGTTCAAGGTCAGGCTGGATG
>JAOXNG010000021.1:109543531-109561595 GCA_028566535.1 Scolopax minor | reverse complement strand
GGCCAGGCTGGATGGGGCTTTGAGCAACCTGCTCTAGTGGGAGGTGTCCCTGCCCATGGCAGGGGGGTTGGAACTCAATGAACTTTAAGGTCCCTTCCAACTCAAACTGTTCTGTTATTCTACGATTCTATGAATATAAGATGATTACATCCAAGCTATCTGTTCTGAAAATTGGTAGATTTTTTGAGGACCAACTAACATTCTGACATTCATGTAATAATATTTCAGAACCTATGTTCAGGTTATGACATCATTTAATTTTCTGGTAAAGACAACTATTTTTCCCCTGAAAAGTATTGTGACTGCTTCTTGGGACTCAAAATGTATTATCATATATTTTTTTATATACACATATTTTGATTTGGTGTTATTAAATATAGTCTCACCTCTTAACTGAAAAATCATATTGAAACTTTCAAAAGAACAAGTTTTCTAGTAATTTCTCTAATAATTCCTGGTTTTAGCTAGACTGAGGAAATATAACAGTTTGCTCATAAGCCTAAAATGGTACTTAAGAATCCATGATATAATTTCATCCCCTTTTTCAACTAAGGGAGTTCTTCCTGGTACCAATAAAAAAACTAAGAAACAGCACGCACACCAATCCTCCTATGGGACTGATTTTTGGATAATATCTAGCCTTCAAATAGGCTCACCGGGTATTTGCTTTAAAAGTACAATTTATTTGGAGAGTGTTTTTAATCTGTAGGGAAGGTCTTGTATGACTGCATCAGCTATTGAATGTTGCTGAGTAACAGAGCAAAGAGCTCACTCTTTGCTGTGGGATCCTGCATGGTACCTCTGAGCTTCTGAGTTCAATAGGACCAGAATGTGGCATGGGCCTCTGGTGTACAAAATCCAGTTTCTGTGTGTAAGGCAAAATAGAAAAGATTTAGAGTTGTAAATAATGTAGCTGAACCTCACAATCCTCCTCTGAGGCTGTGGTGCTCACAAGTGCAGCTGCCAATGGATTTACACCAATATGGATGTTGTGATGTTTGATATCTCACTGTATTTCATTATCAGTAAAGTGGCCATTAAGGGATGGTTCTGCCAGGTGACTCCAAAGCTGACAGATTTGCTTTATTTAATAAGTAAGGAAAATTACTTTTGCTGTTCAGGTAATTAGGAAGGCAAAAAGGAGGCTTTTTGCAGTTAGAGGTGAGATATTTCTCTACTTCAGTGTCCACTAAAGGCTAGGAAGAAAGTACTTGTCAATGCAAAGCAGAGGTGCACTGGTTTTGGCTGCAGGGCATAGGTATGTGTTAGCCATGAGACAGGTCACTTGAAAGATCAGGCAGAAATATTAAAACAGAGGGAAAAGGGGAACAGCATCTGGGGGAGTTGAGGGAAAAAAGACTGCAGTCACTTATCAGAGAAAGAGTAGGAAGTGAATCAGTGGAGGGAAATGCACAATATACCATTTTCAAAGTTCAGAAGTGTTGCTCAGTGTCTTAGGTGCCTTCCCCTTCAGAAAGCCCAGGGACTTTTGGCTGCAGTTCTGTTTCTGCTTTTTCCTTGAAGCTCTGCAATGTTTTGCAGAGGCTGTTGTGGCAGTAGTTTTTCCTTGTTGCCTCCTGCTGTTATTCTCATGGAAAGTGCTCTTGGCAAAAAAATGTTCCCAACACCAGAATCACCTTTTTCCCATTCCTTTCCCTTCCTTTTGGATGTAGCTTTTGGGTTATGTTACAGAGACCCAATACTGTGCAAGCAGATATCTTTTTAAAAGTGAAAGTGTGCTCCAGCCAGCACTAACAGTGTCACAAGCAACAGCCAATTAGGGTTTGAGTAAATCCTGATTATATAATCCCAATAGAATGAGATTGCTGGGGTTTGCCTGCTGCACTACAGAGGAGCCCAGGGGAGATGCTCAGTGGGGGTGCCAGTTGCTTCTTTTCCCAGATGGCCAGTGGGGAGAGTTTTCTTTTTTCTTTTTTTTTTCTTTCTCTCCCTTACTTTTTCTTTTCCCCTGAAACTAACTTTATACAGAGTTGTATGCCATCAGCTAAAAATGCCACTAACATGTCTTTGTGCATGTAGGCCTATCTCACAACACAAACATACACTTAATGAAGCTTTTCAAAGAAAGACAGCATTACTGTATTTTTAAAGAGGACAAAACCCAAGATGTTTGAAGCACCATTTAAAGTCTCTTTCAACAAGAACCTCTTCTAGCAAGCCAAAAAAAAAGAGCCTTTCAGTGCTTTTTCAAATCTGATACCTTTATCAACCTTACTGTTTGCAACTAGCTCAAATACCTGCGCTGGGTGGTACAAACTTCTAAAAATCCCAAGGCTGGAAATTAATGTCATGATGGCCATCCAGTCCTTGGTGGGAAAGACGGATCCACTACATGTCAAAAATGGGATAAGCTTCCTGAAGAAGCCAGATTCTAGCAGATGTAATTGTCTGTGGAATAAGATGCAAAAAAATCTTCTATAACAAAACAAACATTACTGTGTCACTTATTGAAATAATTTGGGTTCAACAACAAAATTTTTTTCTTGCACATCAACGTATATCTAGGATAAATCAATATGCTTAAAGAAGCTTGTAAAAATGTCTCTTCTTTTTCACAGTTGTTTCTACAAGTAAGGCCAGACTAACCCTGCCTTGATGAAGAGGGAAAGATTGAGTGCCCCTTCGGACGTTCTTTCCAGTACCAGTTTCTAATTCTTTTCTTATGCTTTCATGCACAAATGTAACCCCAGAGTTAAGGTCATGGTAAATATCTTAATTTTTCATCATTTCTCCTAAAATCAAAACTCTGTGTTTTGTTTTGGTAAGAGTCTCATGCTATTCTAGAAGCTAGGTTGTTAAGAAAATAATGGAAAAATTTTCTCCCTGTGGAACTTTGCATACACTGTTTTCTACTGTTTACTTAAAACAAAGTATATTAAACTGCCAGCATCAACAACAACCTCATATTTTTTCTTTATATGAATAAAATATGAAGAAGCAAAAAAAACATTTCCCATCATACTGGTGAAGGGCAAGATGTGAAAAACCTGTCAAATGCTGAACAGTTTAATAAAATTGTTGAATAACTGCTGAACAATAGGTCTGGAAAACAAAGGTAAATATGTGCAATCATGTAAGATAGAGCTCGATAAAATAAAAACTAAATATACATGCATTAGTTCAATCATGTGAGAAACACTTTTAGTCATAACAGTAAGCAGAACAATCAAACTTAATCAGAATGACATACAATTACACTTTAAGGCATACTTTCAGCAATGAAGAATCCATTTTATGGTAAGAATGTTATGTTTTAATATTTTTTTCTCTGTAGTAAATATACGTCGGAGGATATTAATCTGCCATTTGCGATGCAACTCTAGGAATCCTTTTCCTGTTAACAAATTCCAGCAGCAGCTGGTGAAAACTGGTCCACTGCATCTTTCAGCTTTTTTACCAGCCAGCACAGTCAGTCACAATCTCTTGACAATGAATTAAAGAACTGCTGTAAAAGAATAATAGCTTTGTGTCTGATGTCTGGGACAGCTGGCTCATAACCTCACTTTCTGACACTAGTGAGTTGCTGCTTCTGTCTGTGCTGTACCTCACCGACAAATGGAGGAAAACATGTTCTGGATCTGATGTTGGATTTATTCTTCCTAGGTGTCTATAAAGCACAGGGTTGAAAACACTGCCCATATACAAAGAATGAGCTTGGAATAAACTTTCAGTTGTTTATATGGTCCTTGTTTTTCTCATTTTTACTGCTTTGATTATAATGAAATTCATGTGAAATTATATACATCATCAGCAGGAAAATGTCAGTTCATTTAGTAGACTGAAAAAAAACAAATCATGTTTTCCCTGTTGTTTCTACAAACAATTTTAGGTTTATTTTGATGACAGTTCAACTGCATATGGCCAGATGGGATTCCATTCGTGTTTTGTCAATACACTTTTGAATTTCTCTTCTACTTTAAATTGAGAAGTTGATGGCTAATTGTAAAAGGGAAATTCACACATCTATAATGACTTCCATCAAAGACTTTCATCATGGGACAATTAATAAAGATCACTTAATGAGTCTTCACATGACCCCTTTGAAGTTGACATTAATACGATAAACCTTTGGCAGATGAGGCAAGTAGGATGATAAAATTCATACATGCTGGTAAAACTAGAGGCTCTGAAAGATTCACTTTTGCAATATGCATTCTTAAACCTCTGACCTAAACCAATTGACAAATCTATTCATCCAGAACACTTTAGTGAGGAGTAGGTTTTGTCAACATCGCCTTTGATACAATTTTTTAAAATTCCTTTACCTCCATTCAGTCAGTTAATAGGTTGAAAAGCAGTTAATCACAGAAACTCAGGTGACATTCCTAAAAGTTATCAGCTCTCTTTATACCAACTTCCCACTACATTCTCCAGGCTTTGTATTTATAGGTGAAAATTTATCAGTGAAAATACAATCTCAGGGAAGGAGAGTATTCATCACATTTTCAGCTCTGAAAATGAAATGTCAAAGAGATTTCATTGAAAATATCAAGAACACATGAGAAAAATTTCAGTGTGCTAAGATCTTATATTCATTTAAAGTTTATTTGAACAGCTCAAATTTGAATACCGTGCTCAGAACCCAGACCCAGTTGCAATAGATTGGGGTGGTGGAATTTCTACAGTACCTTGAACCACACTGGATAGGGATAACCACACTGAAGACAGTGTTTCTCCTACAAGTGTGCTCTGCTGATTCATGATCAATATTTGAACACAAGACAAAGCACAGTGTGAATCTTTACAAAATTCTTCAAAATAGACTTTAAATCAGACAGAAAGTACCTCAAAGGTTTAAATATTTTAGTATTATGACATATTTTTAAAAAATTAAGAAACAGTCTGCCAATCAATGCACTTGACATTGATCCAGGACCTGATTTTGAATGCCCTTAAAGGTGAAATAATACAGACATCACTATGTGGACAGAAGAAGGAGTCATAACCAGAAGAAAATGAAGAAGATCAATAATGGCAACAGAAGAACTCTGGTTGCATAATTTTGGCTTGCAGGCAATAAAGCACACCTTAAAAACTGATTGCCAAAAAGACAGCGTAATTAATGAGAGACTTGTGCCATCATCATACTAGCGAATGGAAATGACTTCTCACCTAGCAGAAGAGACACAGAACACATTGATTCCTACATAACAGCTATAAAAGAGGGAATATGCTTTAAAGAAATTAGAATGGTTGTCATGGCTACCAGGTGAGTTGCCTCATAAAATTCTTTTTCTCCAGGGATCAAAGTTTTTTGCGTTTTCTTCACAATATTTAGATGCAAATGATGCAACCACCCTATCTCTGACTTGGTAGATACAGGAGTACATTTTGAGCCCTAATTCCACCTAAAGAGATATGGAAGCACAAACCAGCCCCTTTCTGTCACATGCTTTCTTTTATGGACAAAAATGTGATGCCCATGTAGGATCCAAATTGTTTAGTATAGACTGATCATCAGTGAATCAAGAATCTCAGTTGTGCTGTAGTATGTATGCAAGTCATCTAAGACAAAGATCTGTCTCCTGTTCTCAGCCTCCCACCACATGTAAAAGTTAAACAGCCACTGGTCCCCAAGTTAAGAAGACTCACACAACTTTTCAGTGACAAAAGCATTATCAAAATAAAGATCATTTACCCCCATATTTATAATTTTACAACACGTATCAAAAAGAATCACTGGGAAAAAATACTAAGTAGTTGTTTAGTGAATACTCTTGGTTTAGTCTGTAGAGCATGTGTAAGATCCTGTTTATCAAAGCAGAATTTATGGCTTGAGAGGGCAGGATTTAATACCCATTAAAAGCTCTGCTTTAGCATTTATTTGACCTACACACTTTTAAACTATTTGGGTACCAACACTTCTCTCTAGCATCAGACTGAAGGTAGAAGATTCATCCTCATCTTCCTTTTCACAAGCCTGAAAGCTTAAATTGTATTACCTTGGTGGGACTTGAGTTGTGACTTTTCCCAGCTAATGGATCCTCTGTTTTGTTCCCTAAAGAAACTGTATCATTGGTTTTCCTCTTCCACTAGTCACCTCTAACAAGTTCTTGGATTTAGGCAGTATACTAGCATGAGTATCAGGAGGGTTTTAAAGAAATTCTCTTTTTTGCAAGGACAGATAAATATTTTGCCTTGGAGATAGTCTTAACTGTCCCATGCAAGCATCCCAAGTTGAGATAAAGGGCATACCTTAATATGGGTATTGGAGCTGTGTGAGCAGAGATGAAAAACATGTCTATTTATGGTGCGTGTAGCAGTCAAATCTTTATATGAAGAAGAAAGAACCACTAATGCAAAAAATATTCTGATTTTTCCAAAGGAAAATGCCAACCAATGACATGAGAGTGAAACACATGGGAATATTTACAGAAGAAAAGTTTGTTTGAACCTCAAATGGGACTATTTTAATTATACCACTGATTCTTTGAGGTACAATTTTTGAGGAAGAACGGGCAAACGGTTGACCTTGGACAACCAATGGCACCCAATCTGGCAAAGGCAAAATGTAGTCAGTTAAGAGGATGAGATTTTATACTCATTCATTATACACTTAAAGAAGAACCTGTTCTAAACCTGGCAAAAGGCAATGGAAGTCTTTACAATTATTTTAATTTTGCTTATCATCTCAGGCTTCAGTTCAACAAAGTATTTCAACATACGCTTAACTGCCGTAACTGCAGTTAATGAGACTGGCAGGTTTTAAAGAAGTCCCTAAGTTTAGTTTGAAGCAGCTCACTGTAGGAAAACTTAAACTCACTGACTCCAAGAATGCAGAAGGCTGTTGGTGGCTTACACAAGAGAGAAGATTCTTATATATTCCCACTATAAGTAGGGATTTAATACTTTTATTATCTACAAAATGCTTGATCTCATGCCATGCAGTTCAGATCACAATCTTCAGGACTGTGAAGTATAGCACTGATAAGCTAGATTCTGTGCTCTGTTCTGATCTGTTTGCAATTCTAAGTCAAATTATGGCAATGAGGAGGGAGTGAATTCAGTGCTACTCCATTTTATTAAAGATTCATTCTTTTTCAGAAGTTCAGGAACAATCCCAAAATGACTCTCTCAAATTGACTACTAACAATTACTTTAGTTTGTTTATTTGTTTTGATTTCCTATTTTTATCGGAAGGGCTTTGCATTTAATTTGCTTGGGGTACTTAAAGAAAAAGGTCAGTGATGTTAAGTTGGAAAAAGTTTTAAAATTAAATATTAATTTATACAAGTGTGCTCTTCGGTCATTGCAACTCCCCTCTCTCAGTCTGTGACATTTTTATTAGTCCTGGGCTCTAAAGAGCTGATTTTTTTTATGTTTTACTTTTCTCTAGTCTAGGAGATCAAGCAGTGCAGCACTTAGCCAGAGCAGAGGTACAAACCTCTTATAGTAAACTCTCTCTCCTTCAGGTTTAGGCTGCACTACTCTAGAGGTTTCACACCTTTTTGTAGAAGTGAGGGTGTTTCCATATCTGCTACTTCCTCAAGAACACTTCTTTCTGAGCAGCTCTACTGCAATATCTGCATCTACGACAGTGAACAAGGGAGAAGAGTAGAGGTGATTGGAGAGAATCTGAAAAGAGCTAGGAGTATCTTTTCTTGTCTCTGAAAATAGAAGTTCTGTCTTGGGTAAAATAACACAGTGGCACAATCCTTGTCAGGGCAAAGTCATCATTTGTCCAGATCTATTTAAGGATCTTTTGGTCCTTAAGGCCTGTTTGTTTGCTTTTTCCCCTTAGGTATGGTATAATTGGATATAATTTGACCTCTCCAGAAAACCCATTCCTTAATGTATTGGTAAGTAGCGCCATTAATATGTTGCTTTAAATTTCTTGAGGAAAAAAAATGTCATCATATTTTACCAACATAACATAATCGGCACAGAAAGATTAAACTATAGATATTCAGACAGATATTTCCTACTCAGCTTCAATGGGAAAACTCTTTTAACTGCTAAGAAGGATCTTAGAGTTTTTTCTGTTTTCACTTTTTATCCTCTTTCATGTTTTGTGTTACCTGTGTTACTGCTTCTACGCTTTTGTTTATCTCTGTACAAGGAGAAAAAAAAATAAACAAGGAAATAATCTGTTAACACCCTGGTTCTCATTTTAGAGGATTTCTTGGCCAGTGAATCAGCAACAGAAACAGCTGTGTTCATTCTTCCTTCCTTTGTAAGTGTAATTTCTCTCTCCCACCCCAGTATGGCTAGGTGTTTGTTCCAGACTGTTAGCGCTTCAAACAAGATTTTGATGGAGGAACACAGAAATATCTGCAACTAAAGGAAATGAGAAGATGCGACTGGTATTTAGTGATGAGCCAAAATAAAAAATCTATCCCCAGAGAATTCAGTGGTCTTAGACTACACTCCAAACATCTTTCCTGACCACAAAATAAATACATGGTGAGAAAAGAAAAAAGCAGCTAGAAGGCAAGTGCATTGACCTTGTCATTAGGACAACTGAAGTTACTATAAATAGTCAAAATATCCAGCTGAGGATAAGAAGACTAATATATAGCTCTTGCCCTTGGTAACAGAGTCTTCTATATACATTCAGATTACCTCACTGTGCTTATAAATTTGTATTAAACCTCTAATTTCTTTTTCTTTGGCATTTAGATTCACAGTCAACATTATAGATAATACCGATGTACCTGAAATCCTTTTTTTTATTTTTTTTTGAGTAAAAAGTACAAAGTAGGAATGAATTTTACAAAGCAGTACCACAACCCAACATTATTTTCAGCCAAGGAACTGGATAAGTGGGTAATCACCCAGCCTGCTTGTCTGTATGCCTATTTTTCTAATATTCCAGCCATTCAGTGAACAGAGAGGGCATCAGTCAGGAAGACTACATAGATGAGCAGGCCATTATGTGTTGAATCAGATTTTTTTTCCTCCATGGAATGTTTAGATTATTCTACCTTTCCATGTTTCTGGAAAAGATCTGCTCAGTTAAAAAAGAAGAGTAAGAAAAGGTTTTGTTTGTTGTCAACATCTATTAGCAATTAGCATCATGCAGGAAATTAGAAGCATTCACAGTACTAAATCATGAACCAAAAGAATAATATTTGCTATATTTGTTGAATGGTAAATTGTTAGTGTGTTTTTTTGCCATTTAGATGGTCACTGTGAAGGTAAACAGACATAAAACCCAGAAGCTATATAAAATGTTTGTGTAAAAACAAACTGTGTTTGATCTTAATTGACTCAATTTATATTTCAATTGTAAAATTCCAGTGTTCGTTAAGAGAAGCTGTGTTTTCAATAAAAACAAACAGAGGGGATTTCTATTATTGTGGATAGAAATAATTTTTAATTTTACTGTGAATATTTCCAATGGTTTCAACTGGATCAATTCACAAGGCAAAGAAAGAATCCCCACTGCATTTCCAGCAGAGGTGTGAACCTCTGTGTGAGTATAAACTTAACTCCTTGCAAGCTGACTGACACAAAACTACCCTCTAGCACTGGCTTTACCTGGAGCTAGAGAACAAGGTAAGACAACACACCTGAAATGTGGACAAGGGTGCACAACCATGGACATCCCCTTTTGGCCTCAAGTGTCCCACACAAGATCCTTGAGACAGAGAAAGTTGGCTGGTACCCTTCCTTGAAGAGCTCACATGCAGAAAGACTATTTATAGCAGCTCAGACAATATTTTCTTTGCTGGCAGCTTACAGTCAATGACAGATAGGAGATCTGGCCTTCACCTTCTCCCCCACACACATTCTTGTGAAGAGCACAGCTATAGCTGTAGTAAAAAATAATTATTTTTCCTTTCTCACACCAGTCAGAGCCCTTCCTCCAAGCAGACTCACTGAACTGAATGGGAGCCACTCAAATTCTATGTGACTATATATGTGTTGTACACACAGGAATGAGAACAACATCATCAGGAATAACTGGATCATCTTGCTGTTCTGAATTAGCAAATAGATAAAGTTATCTGGTGGGTTAGCCTTGGCTGGCCCCCAGGTGCCTACCAAACTGTTAGAGTGCTCACCTCATTAACAGGACAGTGGGAGAAAATACAAGAAAAAGCTCGTGGGTCAAGATGAGAACAAGGAGATCACTTGACAGTTACTGTCATGGGCAAAACAGGCTCAGCTTGGGGAAATTAATTTAACTTATTGCCAATTAAACAGAGTAGGCTAGTGGCAGATAAGAACAAAACTAAAACCACCTTGTTCCCACCCCTCCCTTCTTCCCAGGCTCAACTTCACTCCCGACTCTTCTGCTTCCTCCTTCCAAGTGGCACAGGGGGATATGAAGTGGGGATTCATAACATTTCATCTCTGTGTTTCTTCCTCCTCACACTGTTCCCCTGCTCCAGTATTCCACGGGATAGAGGATTTCAAGAACTGCCACAGCATGGGCACTTTCCATGGGGTGCAGTCCTTCAGGAAAAGACTGCTTCAGTGTGAGTCCTGCCAGGAGCTTGCTCCAGCCCAGGCTTGCCAGAGGCTCACAGCCTCCTTCAGGGCACACCCACATGCACTGACGGAAAGTCCTCCATGAGCTACAGGCGGACAGCCTGCCTCAACATGGTCTTCACGGGAACCTCTGCTCTGGCACCTGGAACACCTCCTCCTTGTTCTTCATTGACCTTGGTGTCTGACGGGCAGCTTCTCTCATGCATTCTCATTCTTTTCTCACAGTTGTCATGTAGTACTTTAACTCTTTCTTATATACGATAACACAAGGTTGCTACCACTATTGCTGATTGGCTCAGCTTTGGGTAACAGCAGGTCCATCTTGGAAATGGTTGGAATTGTTTCTGTCTGACATGGGAGCAGCTTCTGGTGTCTTCCCACAGAAGACTCCCCTATGGCATCCCTGCTACCAAAATCTTAACACAAAAAGCCAATATGAGTAGCAATGGGCAGTATGGCTGAGTGCAAAACAACACAGCAGGATGTTCTTCAGAGCACTCTGGTTTAGCACATGCACAGCTTCACCTCTCATTGTGCTTTGTCTGCTCTGCTCTTTGCAGTCTCTCATGAGTCATTTGGAGCATCACTGACTTGCTACATTCCAGCTTGTATCTTTTCACATCACCCTTTGCATGTGTGTCTTTGCAAAATACATCCTTTCTCTCATGGTGTCTAAGCTTCCCTTGCTTTCTCTTGGTGTATTACCTGAAGTCTAGTTGCATTTCACCTCGAATGGGTGAAATTTGTCAGCTGAAATGATTTCTTTAGAAAAAATGCTTATTTGGGTTGACTAAAACAACCTTTCAGATCATTTAAGTGTTTCAACTGGAAAACATGTTTTCACATCAAAACACATTAGTTGAAAAAAATATTTATGTTTTTTTTAAAAAATTATACTTCAATATTAAATGTACATAAATTAAATTTTAATAAAGGTTAAAAAATTAATAACTTGTGTTGCTTTGACAAAAACTATTTTCCACAAGCAATTTCAATAATTTGTTTCCAGGATCTAGAGAAAACAAAATATAATTTTGGATCAGTCTAAATATTTTCATTCTGTGGTATGACCATTAAAAAAACAGCATACTACAGTTCTGTAATTGTAACTTCAATGGGCCCAGAGTCTTGTTACTGGTAGCACCAAATATTCTTACTATAATATTGTGCTCTAAAATGTATAATGACAGCAAGAGATCTGTTTTGATAAAGGAAGACTTTCATTACCATCATGAGCTATATTAGCAATGAAGACTCTGCTTTGTATGCTTCATCATAGAGATGTAAGACAAAGAGGGAACATCACCATGTCCAAGGTCCCCACTGTTCCAGTCACTATATAATAGTCATCAGTTCAGGCCTATCCATCTCACAACCAACCACACACAGACACACAATCTACATGATGCAGTTTCCTGATATCCCTTGAGACCCAGTCCCTGAGTTTTGAAAAAGCCATAACTGGCATAATCAAGGTCCCTGTAGGTAAATATGGCACCTGTGATAATCCACTCTTTTACATAGAAACTGCAGGACAGGTTTTCCAAAAGCAGCCTTAATCCTTCTCACTGTACATGCAAAGGACTCTTTTGCACACAGTGGCGATCACACACCAACAAATCCTGTTTGAATTTTCAGGTAGAAATGATATTCCATTCATTAAATTAACATGATCTTTCACCCACAAATTTAAATCACAGTAGCCCACAAAAATACTCATAGCTGTGTTTGTTTATGAGTTTATATATTAAAAGCATTCATCAAAATGATAGATTAGCTTATGGTCCTTTGCATAATTATTTTTGTCCACTGCATCTGTCTTCCTCATTTTGTGGTGTTTGTCTACAGTGCCGTTGCCCATATGGATATAGATGACATCACAATGCTGTAAAAAGATGTAGATGTTTTTTCCCTTACTTTTCTATTTACATTTACAAATATCCTTGTACCTGTTTATTGCATTCCAAGACACCATTTTAGACATTTAACAAAGAAAAGCCATTCTTGTGTCTTCATAAAACCAGTTTGTTGATAACAAACAGATTTTAACTAACATTTGGACCATCCATGATTTCAATAAAACAGATGGAATCAATAAATGTTACAAAGCACACATAGCTGTTTACTGTGTAACAGAATATGTCTAACATAAGAAATATGCCCAGAGTGTAAAACAAGAAGAAAAAGAATGTAGAGAATTAACTTGAATGAATCAAATAATAATGTTTGTATATCGCTACGTGGTTATCTTAGTCCTTGTAATTAATAAGAACATTTCCATGAGAAAAGAATTCTACACAAATGAGATGAACTGATTCGCAAAGTCAACTAAAGAGAAAAATCATGGTAAGATATGCATATGCTATCTGATAAGTAAGCATCTGTGGATCCCTGCTTGTTCAAGTTAAGCAAAAAAACCCCTCCAAACACCACAACAAACACCTACTTTTGTGGACAATTTTCTTACATTTTAAAGCCCATGAACAAGTTTACAACCTCAATTTCTTAGCTTGTAATCTTTCTTCAGGAATCTTACCATTTTCGTGGACTTGTTGGTAAAGTGATCATATCCTCTAGAACCTAGGCTAGTCTACATATTTGGAATTGCTGAACTCTCTGTTGAAGGGACTCTTGACTTTGACTTTTTGCTTTTTGCCATAAGTGGGTGAAATTCAATTACATGGATCTCCTCCCAGCACTTGCAAGCACTTGAAATGAAGTGTTCTGATTTCACCAACATGTACTAACAGATCTAATTCTTACAGGGACTTGAGAATTTTTCTTCTATGGCTACTCATATAAATGAATGTTTCACAAGAAGAGTGTATTCAAGAATTTGATTTTTGTTTGTTGACAACTTCATAAATACAATTTAAAAAAGGCTATTAGGTTTTCATAAAATGGCCTTTCCCACAGATGGAGCTAGCATGTCTACAGTTTAATGTAAGAGCTCTGCAGCTTAATGTACCCTGAGATTAGCAATGGTGATGCAGCATGAAATACATTTTTTCCAGCGTCCAGTCTTTCAGGCATAAGAAATCACAGTTGCCTCTTACTGGTTACGGTAAGCCGAAAGAAACTTTGAACATGAACTTTTATGTTGAATGGTTTCATTTTGAATGGCTAGAAAGAGAGAAGTATTTCTATGAAGCATTTCTCCGCTACTAGTAGTCTCTATTGGCACAATTTTCTAGTGAAAGAATATGTAAAATAGTTAAGACATAACATTTGTAAAACTGTGGTAATGCATACATTTAAAATTTAAAGTAGCCATTTGATTGTAGAGACAGAATATAGCTGAATTCAATTTTTACTTTGAGACTTAAATAACTGCTCAGCTCAAGTATTACGTTTGCCATTACTTTCTAGCAGATAGTCAAATAGGAATATTCCTAGAGCCTGTTTCTTTCACTTCTCTATGTTCCTTTAACATTTTCAGATATAAATAATTATCATATGTATGGGGGTTAAAAATAGTTTAAAAAAAATATAAGACTGAATCCTTTCACATAATAATCACATAGAATAATTGTAGTACTACTTAATTCCTAGTACTACTCATTATATTAAAATCTAGTCAGAATTGTCACAGGTCAATTTTCTGTGCTCCCACAGCATTTTAAATCTCCTCCATCTTCTTGGTCTAGACGAGAAAAAACAATTCTCTGTCTTTAAAACAGCAACACTTTTTATTGCTTTAAGAATTAAATACAGTACATATCAAATTGTGTAAAAATAAAATATTAGATACAATATGAAGAAACTTGATTTTTGTACAGCATACTAGTGAAAAGCTGTGTCCCTCCTTTCTTTCTAGGTACCTGAATGCCTTTTCTTAACATTTTCTGTTCAGGGCAATAGGAATATATGTTTTCTATTTAGGCATTTGAGCAATTAATGATGTTTGGAAAATATTTCCAAACCACCAATTATCTTATTGAGATATTGGACTCATCACTGTTACAGTCAGTGTTTGGACTAAAGGTAGCAGGTGAGTTTTAAAACAGGACAGCTAAAACTCAGACCTGGATCTAGCTCAGGGGAACAGGAAGAGAGCTCTCACCTGAATATTAGCTACAATCTGAGACAAACCTAACAATCGCCAGAGAACCCTTAGTATCCCTTGTGTACTGCTGCTGCAGCAGCAACACAGTGATTACTTGTTTAACCAAGACAGCCTTAAGAGCTCAGCTTCATTTTTAAGTAGAATACAGGGATGGCACTGGTTATAATTTTGAAGTTGAGCGTATACGGATGGACTGAAAGCTAATGAGAGACATTCTCTCCCCATTTCAAATTGCTTGGAAAAAGATATCTTTTAGATTTCCTATTCTTTCTTCTTCAGTATCTCCAAAACTGTACTGCTACTCTGTGTAAAGATTTTCCCGATTTAGAAGGAAAAAGACATTAAATGATGCCATAAGGTTCTTTTCCTTTTTTTTTTTTCCCTTTTTTTTTTCTTTATGTCTTTAACAGAAGAAGAAAAAAAAAATTGTATTTTTTTTTTAAACTTTAATCCTTCATCAAATGACAATGACACATTTTCAACTTAAACCTGAGCTTACTAAAAACTGACCTTTGTTTTTTTCACTCAGTTTTATGGTAATAAAAATCCATATGAAAGGACGTAAGGTTATGCTTATTTAGCAGATATGTCTCCCGATCCTCTTAATTATGTTGTTTTCCTACTCCAATGTAATACTTTAAGTTTCCGTAACATTAAAAAATGTTAAGAGACTATTTTCAGATGTCACTATGACCTTTAAAAATACCTAATCTAGCTATTTAGAAGCTTTATAACTCATGGGTCTATTTTAAAAGTAGTGTGGGAGGATAATCAAAGAAAGTCATTTTGTACTGAGTAAAAAGAAAAATGCACTAATTCTACATTAGTAAGCACGCTTCTAACAGAAAGTTGTACTTCAGTCTGAATACCACTGACTATTGTGGTACCACAATACCACTTGAGTGTCCTTCAAGGTGGCTTGTTAGTCATCCATTTTAAAATTGCTTCCCATCATATTTTTTTGAGTTGGTTTTTTTTTTTGATACACACAGGCTTCCATCTGCAACCTTTTTTGCCTGATTACGTGAAATACATGACTGGTCTTTGTCGCTTTTTCTGCATGTCTACAGTAAAAGATGCCAAAATGCTCAGACAGTGTACATTGCCCAGACACACACATTTGTGTGTTATATTCATGGTACCTACATAGCTCACAGACACACACACAGAGGTTGTATGTAAAAAATGCTTGTCTCATGGACTTTGAATCAAATTAGAACTGGAAGTTTATTGATTTATTAATAACATAATTAACTGACAAATAGTGAACCGTCATTCAGAACCTGTTTTGGTAGTAAAACAGATAAAGCATAACATGAGACACAAGATGTGGACAAACAGCTGGATTTGGAAATTCCTCTTGTAACTAGACTCACAAAATTATATATATATATACATACATCCTCCCACAGGCCATATGGATTTCAGGCACATGAACTTCTCTGGGCAGTCCATACTTGCACCTCTCTCTTACAGGAGACATGGGTGCTCCAGAGCTACATGTGCCCAGCATGTTCCCTGAAACACCCAAGCACATGCACGGGAGAACCTCACCTTGAGGTAGCACCTGAGGGTCCTTGCTAATCCTCCAGCTGCCCCTCATTCACTGTGTGCCTGCTCCTTATGACATCCCATGGAAGGATGCTCAACCTATCCAGAGCAATGTGTTGTGAGGAATTTTCATGCTGTTATCCACCTGTTAGTGAATATCTATCTATCCGGCACAGAGTAAAGGAGTCCAGTGAAGCTTAAATATTGGAAACTCTTTGGTTTTACCTAATTACTGCCACTACAGATCAATAATCTTAGTTTGAAAAAAGTATACTGCCCCAAGAGGCATCTGATCATTCTGAGAAGACATCAAGGGGTGGAAAACTGATATCTCTGCAAAATTGTTTTTTCCCCAGTAGGTTCACTTTGTATATAATACATATACAGCATGCATAGGTATACAAATATATATATATATTTATGCATATTTATATATATATGGATTCCCATTCCCCACCATAAAACAGCATGCGTTTTGTTTCTAACTATTCAGCATCCACCTCAGCATTCAATACTTGAATGTTTTAACATTACAAAGGTAATCATCACTGGTAAACTGAGCTCTTTAAGTTTCACACTAGGAGACAGTTTCTTCCATCATCCAATCATTTTCACACTGTTTTTACTTTATATCTTTTAGTAGCTTTATTTTTATCAATGCTATAAAAAGAAGAAAGATCCTCCTGGATCTTACTTAGCTTTCCGGTGCTTCTGTATAATTGTACTGTACCTTTGAATCACAAAAACGCAGTGCAAGCTCATTATGAATTGCCCACTAAATATACAAATCCTTTTCCTAGTAGCTGATTTCTAAACTGTCAGAGGAAAGAAAATGTAAGTCAACCTGAAATGGGCTTGGGTACTGATATTTATTTAAGAATCATATTTTTATATGGTTTAATTTTAGGTAGTCCTGCAAGGAACTGGGAGTTGGATTGGTGATCCTTATAGGTCCCTTCCAACTTGAGTTATTCTATGATTCTATGAATTATTTAATGTGTTCACTCCTTCCTTCCTACAGCACTACGCTCATAAGTCTTGACTTCTCTCCACAGCGGGGAAATCACTGTTGATCTGGGAAGGCTGGGCTGAAAGTCATTTCAGCAGCTGCTCAGTTACCTGTTTGAGGTGTTATTGATCCAAATGCCTGGGCATCCCCAACATTTGATTCCATAGATCTTTGCAACCATTCCTCCAGATGGCATCTTTATCTTCTGCTTTCTAACACCACCACTTCTCTTCAGAAACCCTTCTTTTCAGCACAGCCTCTTTCTTTCAGACCCCAAGCCCCCAGTCAAAACAGAAAAGGTTTGGAGAATCAAATGTCTGATCAACCTTATAATTAATTGGAAGCTCTGTCCGATACCTCTTCATTACCTGGAGGATTTAGGATATGTAAGTTATGTTTAGTACAGGTGTTATAAAAATTTACAGCCAGTCCCTACCAGTTGTACTTAGTAAGTAGAAGGCTTGTGCCTGAGAGTTCTAAAGTTTGGTTTTGGACATTCACCCAGTTACACACATATAGCCAACTATGTGCTGCCTGCTAGCATTAAACATTCCAGCTATTTTTTCAACTGTGACAAAAAGCAGGGTCTATACTCTCCACACACTATGTATTGCTGAGTTGTCCACTCTCAGGCATCTAAATTTGCTATTGCAAATTTATTGCAATTGCCTTTAAACTTAATTTTGTTTAAATAGGCAAGTTTCCCCAAGCAATCCAATTTGTTTTATGTGATCCACCTAGCCACCTAGCCTAGTTTTAGCCATTTAAAAAGGCAGTGACAGGGTTCAGTTTGAGACTGCACCTTCTTGTGCCTACATATGTGTCAATATATAAACCATGTGTCTAAGCTGCCATTATCATTTATACACTTCTGTTGCCTCAAAGAGATTCTTGAAACCCAAGAGGTTTATAAAGATCATTATTTTAATTTATTTTAAACATTTAATTTAAGAGACCTTAAATTAGGTTCACAATTAACT
>JAOXNG010000021.1:109526056-109543210 GCA_028566535.1 Scolopax minor | reverse complement strand
GTCAATAGGTCCAGAAATACTTATTTCAGAAAGTTACAGTAAGGTAAACAGAAATAGAATATAGCGAAGGAAAAATCCGCAACAGTTTATATTTCCAAAGAATGCTTTTTACCCAGACAAATATTCACACGTCACTGTTGACACCTTCACTTGGTCAACTGAATTTGCTCTAGACTGTGGTGTCTGTATTGATTATATCTTCACTGACTGTAATGAGAGCCTAGGCATCTTTTATGCTTCTGGACAAGCTAAATTTAGTCTGGCAAGTTAATTGATGCTGGCATCTAAATTTCAATGTCTTGAATTGAATTCTATCCCACCAGTCTAGTCTATATATTTATTATAGACTATATAGTCTACGTTTATTATATCTCATCCTTCCCTAGTCCGAATAGGAAGAGGTGCCTTCAGAAGATGATTCATCCCACTTTTTTGAGGATGAAGACACCTTTCCCTTTCCCTTTCTTTCAATTGCAGAGAATCTGAAGTCATTGTCTGAAGCTATATTGTTAATTCTTAGCTAATTCAAATGAAGTGAGATGGGTTCCACTCTGTTCTCAAAGCTTCATCCTCCCAATTATTTAGTAGTTTCTTATTTGTTGTATAATTATCAGTTATAGATAATAAGATAAGAAATAGATATATAAAGCGAAATGTTAAAGTGTCAAAGTCGGTGAACAATGATCCTTAAATAGGCACTTCTAAAATGTAAGAGTTTGTGTCTTTAAGTTCAGGCTGAAATTTACTTTGACTGCTGTTTTTAAAGAAGTAAGCAATGTCATCTTGGTTTCTGCTTTAGGTTTGTCTAGGACCCCGAGCTGACATATTTAATTTTAATTAGTTATTCTATATCTGCTCTCCTTACTTAAAGAAACATCAGTCCTCTGCATACCCAAACAATCTCTTCAGGTTACCTTGAGGTCAGCATCATAAATATAGCAAGGGAAGAGCCACAACCTATATAAAGAGTTGGCTCACTGCTGTCAGCACTGCAAGCAAAACTGAATTCTGCAAAAATGAATTGCAGATAAGAATCCAGGACCTGATCAGAGCTGTGCCTTTCTCACATAAAGGCTGATGAAGAGGAGTGGTACAGAAAGGGTGAGGAATAGGGCTAAGGAAGACAGAGGGGAATAGGGTTGAAGGCACCCAAGAGGCTTATATCTTTATTTTGGCAGGTAGATTGAGAGAATTAGAGACTATTTCTGTGGGATGCTACTAGCTCTTACCCCAGCTCTAGACAGCAACATATAGCCTGAGCTTGGGCATGCTGCAGCCCTATATTTTTTGGTGTATACCATAGCCTGCTGACCAACTCGACTGTTGGCTGTTAACTCCATGCATGTCTGGAGCTGGCCTTGTCAGCATCTGCATAATAAGTAGTTATCAAGTTACATTTCACAAACAAAATGCAAGCAAGCTTTTTCGTTTTAACTTAATTTATGCAATACCACATTGTTTCATATTGTAAGAATGGAAAGTTAAAACAAAATTTTTCCTGAGGACATGACTGTGTCATTTTGGGACAGGTTCTAGTTAGGATGAAACAAGTCTTTGTTTTCCATGCTGGTAGCTTTAAAAGTGAGAGTAACTGGATTACTGGAGTAACAAAGTCAAAATTAGTTCACTATTTTGTAAAATAATTTCTAGGATGAAAAATGAATTAAATTCACTAAATGATTTCCAGAAATTCAATATTCAGAAATGCACAATTACCATTGGTCTTTTGAAATTATCCAGTCTGTAGCAAACAATCTCTTATTATGTAAAGAAAAAAAAAAAAACCTATGCTGTGAGTCAAGACCATAGAAAATAGTTTCAGGGACAGGCACCAACTGGAAATCAAGAAACAATGGGCATAAGTTGAACCAGAAGGATTTCATACTTTAAAAGTAAGGAAAAATGTGAAAACTTTTTGCCTGGAGGAAAACCGAGCAGCAGAGCAGGTTGCTTAAAGGGGTTATGGCACCCCTGCTTTTGGATCTGGGATGAAACCTTAAGCAATTTGGTCTGACCTCACAGCTGATCATGCTTTAAGCAGGTGGTTGGACTATAGACCTCCCAAGGTCTTTGCCAACTTGAGAGATCTCATGATCCTACAAACTGTTGGAAGAGGAGGGTGAAACTCTGCTTATTTTGCATAATGGTTTTCACTGTTTCTGCCCCAAAGGATCTGGGACATGGATAAAACATAGTCCAGATTTGTCACGTATAAATTTGGATAGAGATTCCAACAGCTTGCATGTGTTCTAGATAGGTAATTTCCTGGAAGAGAAAGCCATTTGGTTTACTAAATACATAGAAACCACTTCCATTATTTAAAACCCTTGTGCTGTAGAGCAGAGACTAGGAAAATGTCAAGAAAAAGTACACTGTGGCTCACTTTGTGTTTATACTCAGCATGAGTCTGCCTTAGTCAACTTTTGGAATCAGGATAGACTTTTAGTCTGAATCAGGCCATTCTAATAATTATATTCTAAATAATGAGTCACGATCCTGAAGGAATCTGAGGTTTTGCAGCACACAGGCTGAAAGATACCAGTAGAAGGGGTACTGTGACTCAACATTACTTCTTCTTGAGTTTACCTATTTTCATTCTGAATATTTTATGGACAGAATCTAAACCAGAGTATTGAATATTTCCAGCTTGATTATTTGAAATCCAAAACTGAGTGCATATTTGCTCAAATTCTAACATATTTGGACTTAATTCATTATAGTAAATTAAACTAAGCAAGTAACAAGTATTTGATACATGGTGTGAATCTAAGTTAAATTTCATAATCAGAAAAATTGCTGTGAGATATGAGGAGGAGGAAGATTAAAAAGTCAACCCTCTAAAAAAAGTATGTATTAAAAACCAGTCCATTTGGTTTTAGCCTGGTAGCTGGTAGCCAAGAAAAAAACCTCACCCAAAGAGAATTTTTTTATATCCTACAGCTCTAATGCACTAGGTATAAATTGCAAAGAGTTTGGATACCATTGGATTACTGGGGTTGTGATGGTTCAGACACTGTTTTTTTGACAGGAGAATAAAGGGGAAAGAGTCTCTCAACTTAGACTGCACAAGTGTTAAAGAGAACTGCAGAATTAAAACACATAGTAGTGGGACAAATATTCCAAAGCTAACAAAGCAGACTTTGTCAGAGTTAGGTTTATACTAGATATGTCAACTAACTTTTATCTGTGAAAGTGCTACGGGGCATAAACAAACCTTTCTTTTCATTAGATTTTTTCTTTTCATTAGATTCACTTCACTATAGAGACATGAAATTTCTTCAGGCTGATAACATAGATCATATTTTTGGTCTGACTCTTGTATCCCAAATATGGATTGCACATGGTTTTCTATCAAGGTGACTTACTCAAATTTCTGCATTTTTCAGTTGAAACTGTAAGCATGTGTTTAATATGTTAAATGCACTTCCTTTATAGGGATTGTTTCATTAAATTTTGCGAGTAACCTTAATCCTTGGATTGTTAGATAACTCTTTCAGGAATTGACTACTTTCCCAGAAGTAAAAAAATTCCCTGGGCCAAAATTGGATAATGAAGAGGCACAAAACACATGCCAGAATTATTTGCAGAAAATACCAACAATAGATGCTATCTTGGACAACACATTTTGTATTTCAAGAAAGAGCTTGGGGATTTGTAAATCATCTTTGTTGTGGCTGGTATTATGGAATGTGTCAATAGGGTTAAGGATAAGTTTTCTCAAGTGGAACTGAATGCACGATTTGTATCTCAGTTAACTTTGTCTTAAAATCAGATACCTAGACTAAGGCATTGTTTCTATGTTTCATGTGAAGGGACTTCAAAAGAATAACCCAGAATTTCTTAAGAGAGGTTAGGTGAATTGCTATGTAGAGGTTCTTAGATCTTCCAAATCACAGATGAAGCATAGCTTAAACCAGACACGAAATTTTGAAGTGACACCTAATTTTGAGGTCATTAAAGGTAAACAAAGTGAACTTGATTGTAAGGTCCCTTATTCTTTGAGGAACTTTGGAAAATTGTGTTGAAAATATGAAAGGCTTTCCATTGTGTTTGATAGTTTGCCTAATAAGAACATCCATCTGAGATAAAGATTTTTTCATGTTGTTTGTAAAGATGGAAGCATACTTTAATGTTCTAGGTATACCTGGGAACTGAGTAGCACAGAACCATCAGGTTTCTCAGGTCAGCTTTCTATATTGAGAATGTCATCTAAAGCATACATGCAGAGGAAGTTGTTTTGTTTAAATTTCTTAGACCAGAGGGACTAAATCCCACTATGCAAATAGTCTCTTAGTTGAGGGCTTAAGCCCAATTCTTATTCTAAGGAGTTGATTCCCATCAACAATTTTACTGTTATTCTTATGATCTTGCTGCTCATAAACCCGCATAACAAAACTAAAAATACTATACTTTATGTCTTCACAAACCTGAATGTTAAATTTCAAATTATAAATTTGAAATAAATTCTACACTAGCTGTCAAATGCATACTGTTCTTAAGATTTGTTTGACTAATCAAATTGAGTCAGGGATCACTTCAGGGTGTCACCATCTTGGCTCTTGGAAATTCAGGGACAGATTTTGTTGAATATGCACAATTCCATAAAGCCATGGTGGGGCTCAGGGTACACGATGGTCTTTTTGGACATCTACTCAGATATTATTTATGTCTGTCTTAACAAGTGGACAGCTGAAAACCTCTTTTGCAGCTCTCATAGACGATGATTCACTGAATGTGGAGATGATTCACTTGAGCTAAAGACCTACACGGTACCAGCAAGAGGTGTAGAATCAGGCCTGAAAAAGTTCATTTTGCTCAGCAGGGAAATGAATAGTGAATCTTATGTCCGTATCTCTTGGGACACTTGTATTTCTGTGCCACAAATACCTTCATTAAAGATTAATCATATCTTGTGGCAAAACTGCAGCTCTCTGGCTCTTATCACAGAAGAATTTCCCAGAGGCATTAAAGGAATTTGCACTGTAAATGTATGCATAGTTTCTAGAAGACATTATTCAAGTACTTTCAGTTATTTTACATCTTGACATTTTCAGCCTAAAGCTGATTTGTATCTTTTATGTACAAATGTTCTTATGCCTTTAAATTTCTGTTAATAAGTTGAGTCATTTAGTGTAAAGCAACTAGATGAGAAAGAGAATATATACACTCAACAAATGATTTAACTCTACCTACGGTGTATTATTTGCAATCACTAGTTATATCCTCCCTTAATCTACTGAGAGCAGTGGAATGAATGCTGTTGCCTTCAGAGGACTACAACTAAACAAATACAGAAAAATGCAGAAGAAGATACTGCTAAACATACTCAAATCCTTGGAATCATGTAAAAGAACTTCTCAGTAAAGAGCTCCACAAAAGGCAAAATTGCTAAATGAGTCACCTTCACCTTCAAAATGTGAAGATGCTTTATTTGGATACCCCTGCCCCCTATGTTTATAGCTTTCCATCTGCTTTAATCTGATACTCCATTTCATATTATTGATTCTGCAAGTACATAGTTGCTCTAGTTGCTACAGCACAGTTTATAGTATAGAAAGCCAATAGCGGCTGTGACTGTTGCGCAAGAAGTTACTGAACAGTTTTGGAAAATACGTGTCAGACCTTAACTTGTTTTTTCCAGTCAGGAGTGTGTAGTTGGTTCTAGAAGATTATTTCAGCACACCTGAGCTCTAGAGGAAAGAGAATGTTCTCCTGAAGATCAGACTGCAATACCAGTGGAAGGTGCTTACCTTTTCCTGTGGACTGAATATGGACAGTGACACTCATTGGTTTTGGGAGCTACCTAATACTTGGAAATGAGCTGTATTATTTTTTCAAAGGGTTGAGACTTAAAAAAAAAGTGTATTACTTTAATTTTATTATTTCTGTATAACAGATGTCAGTAATATGCTTAGACATACAGCCCAAGAACCTCTGTGGTTCATTGCCCTGTTGTAATGAACAGCGCATATTGCAAGAAACTCTGGAGCAGACAACCCAATACTGAGACATTGTATTGCAACAGACTCCAAGGTGTCTTGATATACATAGGGTTAAATTAGGTACGGTGTGATATAATTTGTTTTATGTAATATTTTTCAAGATTACTGCATGGGTAATGTTTACAACAATGCACAATCCTATTTGAACCTTCACTAATTAATAACTTGGGAATCATTAAAAATTCTAATGAGACATTATCAACTGCTATCTGCAGAATGGACATAGATGGCAAGGCAGTAAGAAGAAGAGGTATGGAGGAAGTATTATTGTGTAGCCATGGAAACATCTTTCTCTTTCTCCTTTCCTTCTCCCTTTTAGGTTCAACAATGCTGCACATCATGAGGGTGTCTGCTTCTCCTGACAATGGCAACTTTGCAGTGTCAGTCAGTAAATCTTTGCATCCATTCATGCTGTCAGCACGAAGTGATAGAAAGCCTGGGGAAGATGTGAAATGCATACCAAACGGGGTTCTGCAATGTGACAGTCTAGTCACGTATTCTTATGTAACTAGCAATTTTGAGGCTCAATTCAATAAAGAAGAACAAAATGGAACAGGCCTGGCTAGACTTTGTTCTGTTAGTGTGGTTTCTAAAGTTAATTTCAGGGCTCATGTAAGTTAAAAAGCTGATAAATGAAACTTGACTGCATAGGAACATAGGTGAGCACAGAGCACAAATGGAATGAGGCCATGGCTGAGCTTTGGTTAGAAGCAGTTCTGTTAATCCACTGCAATCAGACCTTAGTACATGTGTTTAATTGTACTAAGCTGTATGGTAATATGCTTTTGAACTGGTAGCAAGAAAGAAAATGTTAAAACCCTTGAATGCCCGTTATTCTCATACACAGTTGTTGCCATGTGTATTAAAAACTTTTATTTATGCCTTGCAAAAAGCCCCATAATTATTAGAAGCTGAAGCAGAAACAAAAAGGGTGCATAAAAATAGAATAGAAACTCATTTTAAAAGCACTGAAAGAAAATTTCAGTGTGAGCTCTATCCTTAACCTTTTCCCCTCAGTTTCAGCAGTAATTAAACCAATTATAAATGCCTTATTTAAGGCATGCCTTATTTAACTCATTTGTAGTTAGAGATTCTAGGAGGGAGTGGAAAGACATGAATTTATGGATCTTCCAAGTAGAAAGGAATACTACATGTGACATACTTATTTCCACAGATTTGTTTTTATTAAACCTTTTATCCCCAAAGAAGTGTGAGGCACAAATGATGTCCTCATAAGAGACAAGCATTAATTAGAGTTGATATCAGTTATTCTAATAAGAAAAGGAGTGACTTGTAGCTTAATTTACACCAGTAAAGTCAGAAATACATCCCTTCCTTGGTCTATATATACTGTTTATGTTGTGCATGGGGAAACATGCTTCTTGCAGAACTTGTCTCTACATCTTCCTCTCTGGATAGGAGACAGTCCCCTTAGACTTGGATGTGCTCCTCCCACCTCAGACCCAGAAGAATGATGATGAGACAATGTCTGAATCACTGTCTGCTTCCTTCTGGGTCAGCACAAAACCACACAACTCAACAACCCCAAAGGCACTGACAGCAAGCAGCTTCACGGGTATGGAGTGCAGGCTGGTGCTTGGTTTGACAAGTTGCATATTCTGGTATGATCAGTGATGTTTGCCTGAACGGTCCCTGTTGATTTAGAGATTTGGATTACAAAACAGGAGAGCAACCCATATGGACTTGCATTTTGGGATGCTTCCTCAAAAAGAACATTTAAGGGGGGCATCATGCAGCTCTCAGGGGGATCTTTGCATCCAAACTTTACTGTGGAGCTCTGAGTCTGGGTTGAAAAATGGTAACTACCAGAAAAAGTGTTTCTGAGGATGTCTCACATCCAAAGGGACATTTTTTGTTCTCCTGGACTGAAAAAAAATTCCAACTCCCATGCAAACTTCTAGTCAATCTATAGCTTAAGACCTGTGCATTTTCTTTAGTATATTTGTTAAAAAAGAAGACAAAAAAATCTACAGAATTTGGAAAAAGTTGGTTGTTAGGTACTTAGTTTAAATGAGAACACATCCTTCCAACTGATTTTTGTTCCTCAAATACTCTGAAGAGTTGTCTTTGGGAATTTCTTTTTTCTCTACTAGATTTGTGCCAATTTCAACAGGCTCTGTATATTTAGAATACCCTATGCTCATATCTGTTTTTAATTCAAGAGATGCTTGACTTAGCTACCTAAACATAATTTTATTAGTAAATGGTTTTGACAATTGAAATTCAAATTCTAGGTATTAGAATTTGATTTCCTTGATTGTAGTTCCTTTTTTATATTTCAGAGTTTGGGAGCTCTATTCTGTATGCCTTTTCTCATCTGGCTGGTTAAACTTTGAGAAATGAGAAACAGTAGGACATATGAACAGCTGGTTAAACTCTAATTTCTATTGTAGTGTTAATGTAGGCCTTTGAAGTCAAGCCCAAAGTCAAACTTCGAAGTCAAACTACATGAATGTCCCTATTTGCTTATCATATGTGATATATTTTGATAGAGTCATTAAAACAAAAATAATTTTAATACAGAACGATTAATAGAAGTCAGTTTTCAGAAACTGCAATTTAGAAGTTTCAGATTAGAAGATCCAGGGCTTTTATTACAAAAAAATATCTACAAGTTTTTGAGTTTTTGACAAAACTGAAGTGTTATTTAGTTGGAAGAAAACCTTGTAAATTGAGTAAAATAATATTGTTTCAATTTTTCAGTTCAAATACATATTTTTTAATTTGTTTTGCTTTGTTTTCTGAAGCATAGTGTTTGTAAAGATTAGTTTTGAACCATAAAAAAAAAAAAAGGAAAACCTAAAAAATTACTTTGAAATAAATATTTCAAATGTAAATGCTTCCTGTGAAGGCTCAGCAATTTTTCACATGAAAAATTAAAATTACTTCTAATCTGAACACAATGACCTTGCAAGGCAGTCACCATGTCAGAAAGGAAGGACAGCCTTGTGATTAAAGCATTGGACTGAGACTTAGAGAAATGGGTTCAGCTCTGAATCTGTTGGAGTCTTTCTTCTTAATTTGATTCTCTTAAGGACAATTACACAGACTGGGATTGTGCAAAATATCGAGGCAAAACCTATGGGGGAGCCAGGCATACTAACAAATTTTGAGTATGTAGAAAGAAGAGGTGAATAATTCATTTTCCATGTTCATGGTGGAAGAATTAACAGATTTGAGTATGGGAATGACTCAGTTTAGAAGTTAAAAAAGTAGGGACAGAAACAGAAGAATGGAATAATACAAGCCCATGGAAGCTGTAGAACTTTTAAGAATATATTAAACATACTCTGCCATAAATTACCTAGATATAGTTGGTTGTACTGTAAAAGAAGGAACTGCTTAGACAAAGTCTTGAGTGACCCCAGAGTCTGCTCTGGCTATGTCTACAGTAGGAATTACTTTGGTGCAGTAGGAGCAGATCGGATGTTTAAGGCAGCTAGACCCTACGTCTACACTATATGTGGTTTGGGGCACTTAATTCAGAATGAATATAATCAGAACCAAACATTCTCTCCATGCATGTGGATGACAGCTGACTCAACTTACCAATCATTAGTTCAAATCCTTATGTTTCCTTTGGGACTTGAAGAGAATTTGATGTGTAACTGAAGCAGAATCCCTGGTGCAGTTGTCAATGAAATGAACCTAGTTTGAATGTATCAAAACTGCTATGCTAACTGAATTAATATGAGATAAAGATGATTATCTTCCTGACCTTGCTACTACTCCAAATCAGAATGTTAATGTATTTATAGCCTCAGTTATCTGGAAGGAGATTATCTGGACTACAAACTAGCCAGGTGTTACCTTCACTTCATACCCTGGGTAAGACAGAGTGGCAGAGAGGGAATGTTGCAAGGCACATGCTCCTTACACCAAGGCTGGCTGTACTGTTAAAAAGACTTCTACAAAACCTCTTTATACTTTTTCAAGGCTCAATATACTAAATAGAGGCTTATAGCATAATATGCATATACATTAACCATGTCTTTGCCTTTATCTGAGTTGTCTCCTTTTTTAATTGGCAACAATAACTCTTTGCTCTATATTCAATATTGAGAATATAAGCTCTTCAGATTTTATTATATTTATGCAAGAATAAGATAGTCCACATGGAGAACATGACTGAGATTTTTAGGTGCTCATATGCACATAATAGACAATAATAACTTGTAAATTAAGGTTCATCTTATATAACACCTAGTCTATAAAATACAGTGTCTACAATTAAATTAGTCCTCTATATAATATTTTTAGTCACTCAAAACCAATGCCTTGAAAGCATGATTCATTGCAACCTGTGGTAGCCATATAAAACATGTGAGATTCATGCAGGTCTTACCAGTGTCTCCATTGGCTACAGAGAGTCTTGACATTTATCTTAAAACTAAGATGACAACCTTCTAGCCAGTGGTATAGTCTGCAGGGGGCTGTTCTGTCTTTCCGGATGGGGCTCATAGGTTTGAGCGAACATATTTATCTATTTAGCTTTCCTGCCTTCTACCTATTTTTAGCCTCATATTAATTAAAGTGCTAGTAAATATTTTTTCTGTCAATAAATTAAATTCCCAAGCACATATGTCTAAACATTTATATGGGTGGAGAAATTCTGTCTACTTTATCTTTTGGGTTTACCTTTCCAAATTTACTTTCAATATTGGTAGTTTACATAAATTCCTAATATTTTTTCTCACCTCCATTCCTCTTTACATAATTTTGGATTTAACTTTAAAATGGCCATTTTAATTGTAGCATTCAAAATAAAAAATTTGTCCAATTAATTTCCCCCAAGGATATTCTCATAGCTTCATCTATCAGAGGAATTACTACATAAGGCATAAAATTAATGATAACCAACCTGAATAATGTGTGTGGAAATGGGATTGTTTTGATTTCTCTTTCACTAATTGACACTTAAGCTGCTGATATTACTCAACACACCATTCATTCACCAGACACAAGAATGTCTAGATTAGCTCATGTTATGCCCAGGATCTCTGAGATAAATATACAGAGCTCAGAGAAATAACATGGCAAAATTATTTATACAACACTTCCCTTTCATTTCTGGATTAGGGACATTGCCATCCTGGAAATTCAGGATATCACACTACAAATAACAACTTTGGTGTCATCAGTGATTCCCAAAAGATATTTCTTCATTTACTTGTGTGGGGGTTTTGGTTTGATTTTTTTTTGACAAATCTATGCAGCTCAGACTATATCTTTTGTATCCATTGGGCACTACTTAGTTTTTGAGTAGATGATGACCTCTGAAAGTGTCCCAGAGTCTCAAATTATCAAACTCCTACACTATTAGGTGGGAAATACCTGTTGTCTGGACAATTTTAATTATATGTAATTTAAAATAGCTTGAGAAAATTAGAAGATAAGCAACAGTGTCCAAACTGATAAAAGAGATCTTAAACAAAACAAAACCAACATCTAATCTGACTATCTCAAGTGACTGTAGAAAGACCTCCCTCTCTATATATACTTCATTCTCCTGCATAGCTGTCTCTTATGGTATGACACAGTGGTAGATGGGATCTGTGCTTTGTGCTTACTTTAACCCTCAGGTTACACCTATTTTAAGCCTTTGTCATAGAACATATCTATAATTTCAAAATACTAACACATAAATTATGTTAAGAATCCTTTGAAGTCATAGGATCTAATATAAAACATGAAAAAAACAAATATAAAACATGAAAAAAGCCATGAGAAAAATCTTTGTTTCAAAGGAAGGTTGGAACTGTGATACAGATCAATCCATATGGGTTCATAATCGTCTCGCAAACCACATTTTAATCTCTGAAAAAAATATATTTGGGATACAACTCATCATGCTGTGAGAGACTTCAAATTCTGGTCATCAGAGTTTATAAATGATGGCAGTGATAAAAATCTTTCCATAAGGGATATGAATAAAATTTACACCTTCAATTTTTTGATACCAAAAAAACTTGTTACATTTTATTGGATCCCCTGTAACAGTTGCAGAATATGTAGATTTTAAAAGTTTAAAAAAGTATTTGGAAGGTTTGGATACCACTGAGTGGAAATGCTAACCTCTTATTTTGTATCTTTAACCCATGTTGTGTTGTAGTAATGTCTCAATGTAAAGCAGAAGTGCATAGAAGTCAACATTATCATTTAAGAAGAAACCTGGGTAATTTCAGAGTTGATTTTTCTAAATTAATAAGAAAACAAAGAATTTTATTATTTCCCATGCCATAGTTGAAATATACATTTTAGATAAGACCAAAAACTTTATTTGGTGTTTCAAGTACTATAGATGTTATTAAAAAATAATAATAATCAAATCACAAAATAATTCTAAAATGAAAATGAAAGGATTACATTCCAGAAAATGTCAAAATATAATTGATGACATAATAAGAGCACTTAATGTAATTTTTTCTTGAGGTTAAATTCTCTCTAAACCAATTGTTTTTTTGGGTTTTTTTTTTTGTTTTTTTTGTTTTTTTTTTTATAAACCTTCAGCTTTGAAAGTGCAGCAATTTCTTTTGGAAATTTAAATGAAAGAGAACTTTCTTGCATGTTAGAAGGTTGGCTCAGGTCATGTGGTGGTTTTTTTTGCTGTTATATTTGTTTTCTTTGGGTTTTGAGATGGCTAAAACAATAATTGTGTCCACTAATTCAATTTCACAAGATCAAATTCTGTTGGTGGCTTGCAGTTCCTATGAAGCAATTCCATGCAGTGTAAAGAAGTCCCAGGGAGCTTTGGTTTGGATCCTTCCTGAATAACTAGACAGAGCAGGATGTGTGGCTATGGATTCAACTTTTACAAAGTTATACACAGGTCAAAGTTTCTCTTGTATGGATGTATTACAGATTTATAATTTATTTATCTCCCTAACATACAAAAAAGGTGCTTCATAGGATCTTCCAAAAGATATGGTATTAGGCATTCAACTCATATCAAAAATATAAGGGTGGAAATAAAAGATTCCCCAAAGAAAAACCCCTTCTTATTCTCAGTGCTATCTGCCTGATAATCACTGAGCTTCCAGAAAAGGATTCACATGTATGTAGGTTTCTTTACATTTTTTGGAGGACAGGTATGCTGGTAGATGTTAGCCAAAGCGTAGAACACTGGGACACTAAAGCCATTCAAGAACAAGGGCCAGAAGAGGCAGGTGTACCATAGTTTATGCCCCAAACTTAATCTGAGGCATCACCAACTTCCTAGAGCAGCTTTATTGATGATGATGGTGACTAGAGCTATTTCTGGATTCGGGGGACCAGTATATTCAAATCTGCCCAAGATGTGAGGTCAGTCTCAGGTTTTCTGCTAAATGCTCTTAAACCAATGATTTTTTTTGCAAAGAATGTCTTCCTCCCTAAGTCAAAGGGATTGATTTGACTTGGTTTGGTCTGGGTTGAGATTTGAGTTCCTCAGACCCAGGGGTATCTTCTGAATCCTAAAGAGCTTGAAAAAAATTCCAAAATAATTACTCAGGTCTCCAGCTAAACATTGTAAGGAAGTTAGTAGATTTAAGAATCAGTTTTGCTTGCTTTCCTGAATTGTAGCTCTCAAAATTTGGTCCACGATCTCTGAGCTGTTTCTTGGTGGCATACAGGCATATCTGAAATCTTATGATTTTCTGCATTAAATAAGAATTCTTTTTTTATAATTTTATAAACTTTCCCTTGATAGGAAAGCTGTTTTGTACATAGTTTTGGTGTGTCTGAAATTCTGAGAATAAAACAAAACAGAAGAACCACCACACAGAATAAGCAGAAATAGCTTTGTAGAATTGTTCTATTTCATTGAGACTTAATTGAGACTTTAACCTCGTCCAATCTCTTTCTGATTTGTCACATTATACTATCACTTTTCCCTAAAAAAATATTTTATTTGAGAGAGGTGGGACAAGAAAATGTAATACATTCTGAGAAGCAAATATTCTCTGTTCTGAGCTGTACCTGTCAAAGCACAGGTGATAAGATGTCCCCAGGATATCTGATACATGATCATTTCAGTGTTTCTTCTCTCTGCACAGTTCATGAATCAGTTACCTACCTTTACTGTGTTGTATGTTTATCATTTGTCATGATACTTTTGTCAAGAACTTGTTCCCAATATGAAGAAATCAAATTTCTGAGTACTAAACAGTTGATGCCAATGTATGTCTGGTGGGGAGCTGCTTAGTGAATATGAATGGATCTTGGAAAAATTGTGCTTTTTCAGGGTGATATGATGTAGTGATAACAATGTGAGGTGAAAAGTTGAAAGAGAAATAATGTCTGAAAGGTTCCAGCTGCAGGAGGCTGCTTCTTAGTGCAAAGGACATGGTGCTTCAAATGGCGTATGGAGCCAACACCTCAGAAGGGGTGAAGTAATTGGGAGTAGGGAAGGGAGATACATGGAGGGATTAATAAAGTGGTTCAGACAAAATAATGCACCTGGGTATGTTAGTCTTAAGAGAATGTGAGCAAGGGATACCAGCTACTAACAATTTTGAGGTCAGTATCAACATATAATCAGCCTCATGTAAGAGAGCTGAGAAGTGCATGCTACAGAACCAGCATCACTTGTACAGGAGTCATGGGGCCTGAGCTCTCCTGCTTTGCTACCTGTATCACTTCTCAGGCTGTTTATCTCTGCAAAAAAGCACAAGAGAATCTGCTGTTGCTAAGGTACTCTTGAAGTAGCATTCGATTTATACAATCAGTATATAAGCAACAACAAGGAGTGATGGACACCACATCCCAGCTCTCAATGAAAATGTAACATGGAGGGGGTATCATTAGCATTCAAGGTCATCTGTGCTGTAGGGCTGAGAGGTGCATGAACATTTCACTTATCAGTGATCACTTATCAGTACAAATTAATAGCATTAGGTGGGTGAGTCAAACAAAAATTCATAAATCTGTATGCTGATAAATGACATTGTAATTCATCAAATCAAGGGCAAATGGAAAATAACCAGCTTTTGAGTTCCAACTCACTTCATCTCCACCAAGAGTCAGACTGTCTTCTATGGCTTCTGATATCTTATGCATACAGATTTGTATGTATACAATGTATATATGTATATATATGGGACAAGAATTAGCAGGGCTTATTGAAAGGGCTTTTAACTAGGATTGAAGGGGGATGAGGATGAAAGCAGGATTGCTAAAGAGGAGCCTGGGAGCAGACTACCAGTGCTGGTCAGTAAAAGTGCTAGCAAGGTCTTGTGGCCTGTTGCCTCAGTGGAGGTGGAGGATCATAACCCATGTGGTGATGACATGAGGGACAGTGATAGGCTGGCAACCACAATAGGGTCTGAGCATGGTCAGGGAGGTGCTGGGCCTCGCTCCCCCGTAAAAGTGGCAGGAAAACTAGCCCAGCTAAAGTGCATTTACACAAATGCACGCAGTATGAGCAACAAACAGGAGGAGCTGGAAGCCATTGTGCAGCATGAAAGCTATGACGTAGTTGTCATCACAGAAACGTGGTGGGATGAATCAAATGAGAGTGGCTGAGGGCTGCTGAAATGTGTGTTACCCCATCCAATGTGAGTAAACACCACCTACCTACACTTACTCCAGCACCAAACATTTCTTTCAAGAGCTTAGAGTGTCATCATTTACCTGTAGTGTTCAGCTTTCGGTATGCTCTATTTAAAGAAGAAGCCCTTGCAGACAAGTCTTTTTTCCAATCCACAAAGTCATTAAGTGGGAGACAAGTCCCCCAAAGAGCGTGCCAAACACACTTCACTAAGGCATGACCTTCTGCAGACAGATGAATGCCTAAAGGACTCACACAAATCTCCCCACTTCCTCTAGTGCATATGCAGTGGCATCACTCACCCATGCGACTGGCATGCAAGAGGAATACAAAAGATAGATCTAGTTCTCTCTAAACTCATTGGGCTACTGTAAGCCCTAAAACGGGGCAAGGTAACAAGCCAGAACAGAGGACACAATTTGCAAGACTCTGGCTAGTCCTGACCAGCTGTCTGATGGCTACAGAACCCTTCTGGCCACATAGAATCAACATTTCTGATGCAAGGGCAAACTCGCATCACATCTCAGTTCAGATCAGCAACTTAAAAAATTACTTCACACTGCAGTAAAACCCCAAAGAAAAAGACAGTGTGTTTTTAAATCCTTCTGTTGCCCATTCACCCTGGCGTTTTGCTTCAAAGTTTAAAATCATACCTGCACCTCAGTTTTCTTCAGACTAGCTCTCTAGAAACCCTGAATATCTTCCGTCAGGTCACCTAATGCTCTTGCCCAAAGAAGTTTAGGGATATAGAGCCCTTCACTTAGGTTTTAATTTACACCTTTCATCATGCTCAGGTCTGCTGTTTCTCTTTCAGTTGAAGAGGTGATAGCGTTCCCAAGTGATTTTTCTTCTTCCAGCCAGTAACTGGCCTAACACTAGATATCACCTCTCTCCACACACCTCGCCTCAGTTTCAAAACCATCAGAGTTTTAAGTCTTTTTTTTTTATTCCCTTTCTTCTGCTTTTATTACCCCCTTCTTGTGTCAGCTCTACTGCCAAGAGCTTCAGTCCCACGCAGGCATCCAGCAGTCTTTCCATCCCTGTGGTGCTTGTATGCAAGCGTGCAGCGATGGCATCTGAAGACAGAGGCTCTCCTGACTCCAGCAGAAGATCAAACACCCCCAACTCACAGGCAGTGAACATAACCTGGGGGTAAGGAAAGAATGGGAGAAAGGAATCAGGTCAAAGCACCAAATCCTATTGTGTTTCTAAAGCTGCTTTGTTGGAGAAAATAAACGCATAATAAAAAGTATTTCATATAAACAAGTCCAATGATTAAACCAAAGTTTCCCTGAACACTGATAATAACATACAGTTCTTGTAGTACACCTTTTTTTTTCATCTCTTTTCCTTTTCTGTCAAAGCCAGATCATGTTTTTGACTCACAAAGGTCAACATTAGAGACCAGGTTTTGGGTTGGAAAGTTCCTAACTCTTCCTTAGTTTCAGAGCACTTTATCACAGTCTCTCTTGCTTTTTTGCCTAGAGAGCACAAAGGCAAGACTGTGTAGTGGTGGGTTTTTCTGTTGTTATTTTTGTTCTTTAGAACTAAGGATCTAACATATGTTCCAGTGAACCCTAGAGACTATCCTGGGGCTTGCAGGAG
>JAOXNG010000021.1:109503173-109523996 GCA_028566535.1 Scolopax minor | reverse complement strand
GGAGCAACTTTAGGCCATTTCCCTTTGTCCTATCTCCTGTGACTTGGGATACGAGGCCAACCCCTGCCTCTTTACACCTCCCCTTCAGGTAGTTATAGAGAGCGATAAGGTCTCCCCTCAGTCTACTCTTCTCCAGGCTGAACAACCCCAGCTCCTTCAGTCTCTCCTTGTAAGATTTATTCTCCAGAACCCTCACCAGCTTCATTGCCCTTCTCTGGACCTGCTCCAGCAACTCAATGTCTTTTTTGTGATAAGGGGTTCAAAACTGGACATAGTACTTGAGGTGAGGCCTCACCAATGCTGAGTACAGGGGGATGATCACCTCTCGGGCCCTACTCACCACACTGTTTTTGATACAGACCAGGATGCTGTTGGCCTTCTTGGCCACCTGGGCACACTGCTGGCTCATGTTCAGCTGACAGTCCACCAACACCCTCAGGTCCTTTTCTGTCAGGCAGTTCTCCAGCCATTGACAGGACATTGAAAGGCCAATTGAAAGGACATCAAGAGATGATCAAAGAACATCAACAGATGATCTAATTTTTATTAAACACAATGAAAAATATGAACATCTTGATTTTCTGAATTCTCTTTTACTAATCACAAATTAAATGGTATTTTACTGTAAAATTTCAACCTAGAGAGAAAGTCCCTAAGTGTAGATACAAAGACAAGTGAAATATATAAAGATATTTGATGTGAGTGATACATTTTGGGGTACTATTTTTTCCAAGGATTTTTTTTTTTTTGAATCAGGAAATGAAAGCATACTTTTTACTATTATGATTGGTTAATAGTGGTTGGGTCTTCAGAGCTACACATTTTAAATAAGCCAAACGTTAACAAAATTTAAATAAGCCAAAAATTCTCACCATATATTTTTCCACTAATGAATCAGATATGATATAGGAAGAAAGAAAGAAAGAAAATGGTCAAGCTATAATTATATCCAGTTTATTCTGCACCTAGTATAATAGTGATAGAAGGAAGCTAGAACATGCATTTTTTGTGAAAACAAAACAGAGGCAGACATTCTACAGTAAAAAATAAAAGGGCTACTGCTAAATCACTATTTATTGATTTTATATACCGCTTACTGGAACAGACTGATAAATAATCCTTTGAGGGATTCCTAATCTCTCCTCTGTGTTCTAAGTTTATAATACTCCTTTAAAATCCTCCTTTACAATCGTGTAAGTGTTGTCCCAAATAATTTCAAATTCTTTTCCAAGATTTCTGCATGGTGACTATAAGAATATTTGTTAATTTTGAAGTCTGATATTTTTTATTCAGTCGTAAAATGTGTTGAACATTTCAATTTAAACATCTATAGTTCATGGACCTTCTACCCCTTTGAATCTTTTTGTGAGGGCACAGTGATAATGGTTTCAGTATATCTTCCATTCCTCTGTACACTTTGCAGTATTAGTACCTCTCTTGGATATGCCTTTTCTGTAACATGAAGCCTAATTTTTAGTGCTGTTTTACTTTATCCAACAACTTTCCTTCTTTCTAAGACTTTTGGTGATCTGATTCTGATCTGCTACTGTTTTTTTCTGAGGTCAAAGCAATTTATGTTAATTCATATACCTTCTGTATCATCCAGATTGTATTAAATTCTCTGAAAAAAAAAAGAAAAGATAATTTTGCCAAACAGCATCCGAGTAGGAGTCTGAGGAAACAGTTTCCTAGAAGGAATTGGAGTGAGCACAAACAGGAGCCTTGTGCCAGTAGCTGTGCTAGTGAAATCAGAAACATGTGAAAAAGTCTTTTACCTATATGAGTCAATGGCTTGAAGAAGTCCTGGAGTGACCTTGGCTGTGCTAATGATGGCTTTCCCAAACAACTCCCAGGTTTCACTCAGGAGCCAAAGTGGATTTGGGAACATTTCCACTCAGGTAGTTTGGATGTTGTTACTACAAAGTAGCAACACACCACCCTGGTATTGACATGTGTTATTTTGTGCCAGCTGGTGTCAGTGACCAGAAATGCTTCTTAGCAAAATGCTTTTACTACAGTGTGATTATGCTGTTGTTTTTATTAGTACCCAACCAAGATTTTGTCGAGATTTGAGAAGAAAAAGGAGGTGTAAGTTCACAGTTTTAGTTTAAAGAAACTTTTCATCAGAGGCCCTGTTGAATTGGGGGATTTCTCTTCCAGTAAGTGACTGAGAACAAGAACCCAGGACCTCATGTGTCCTCCTCAGGGACTTGCCTGACTTGGTTCCAACTAGGCTTCTGAGGTAAGTACTCCGCGTCTATAAAGTTCTTAATGCTCTGACTGACTGAGCAAATGGCACTTCCACACCCTTTTCTGGAAGAGTGGGAAGAGCTGCTCTAGGACACAACCAGGGAGCAGCTGAACAATTTCACTCCAGCTTTCCTTTTTACCTGGAAGGCATATCCAACGTCTCCCTCAGTCTTTAGCCTCTTGCCCCTCCAATACAAACTTACTCTTTACAAAACCATGTCTTGATGGTCTTCTGGTGGCTGGGTTTTAGTGGTATTGCAAATTTAAACTTTTTTCCAGTTAGCTACCTGGTATAAGCTATAGTTCATTCTCTCATATTGATTCTCTACTGCTCTTCTTTAAGTTTTGTTATTTTTATTTCAGATATCATACTTGCTTTCTTAACTTTGTCTCACTGAAAATGATTAAATAACTTGTTTACTTCAGGCTGATGGCCTCTTCATCTTCTTCTGAAATATTTTCCAATGATTTCATAAGAAATTAATCCAATCCAGAGATGTTACCATTCTCTCCATCTCTGCTGCGTGTATTATGGTGACTCCTGCAAAGTGTTGAGATCCACTGGATTGTTGCAGCTTTTTCGAATGCCTGGATTCAAACTGAGATGTGATATTTCTTGTTTTCAAACTGACAGTGAATCCATTTGCTTTTCAGCCTGAAGTACTTCACTGTAAAGCTATAGATATTTCACATCATGCACAGTGTCACATAATAGCCTTTTCCTTTGGAACATCACTTCCCATTTCACTATTAGGTAAATTCTAATTTTTTTGTTAGGAGCATATACTGGTGCCCCTAAGTAGTATGTTTTTAAGTCCTCTTTCCAAAACTCAGTTACAACATTTCTGTTAAGAAGTCTGGGCTGAAATAGGACTGGAGAATTCTAGCTAAAAGAAGAAGCCATTATTGGCCTCAATGAGCAATGCTTGTTCCTTTGCTACATCCTCTTTCCACTAATGATTGTTACTTTACCTATTTTTAAAGACTCAGTTATTTTCTTCACAGCTAACAATCACAACAATGAAGGACTCATTAAGTCCTCCCAAACTGAAAGATTTATAAACATAGAATCATAGAATAGTTTGGGTTTGAAATGACCTTTAAAGGTCATCCAGTTCAATTCCCCTTGCCAAGTCCAGATACATCTTCAACTAGATCAGGTTGCCCAGAGCTCTGTCAAACTTGACCTGTAATATTTCCAGGAATGGGACATCTACCACCTCTGGGCAACCTGTTCCATTGTTTCAACACCCTCATCATAAAAAATGTCTTCCTTCTATCAGTCTAAATCTTCCCTCTTTTAGTTTAAAATCATTACCCCTTATCTTATTGCAACATTCCCTGCAAAACTTGTCCCCCTCTTTCCTGTTTAAGTACTGAAAGGTCACGATAAGGTCTCACTTGTCCAGACAGAATAACCCCAACTCTTTCAGTTTGTCCTTAAAGGAGAGGTGTTCCAGTCCTCAGATCATCTTCATGGCCCTCCACTAGACCCGCTCCAAGGTGTCTATGTCTTTTCTGGGCTGCAGACCTCAGAGCTGGACACATGACTCCAGATCAGGTCTTACCAGTGCAGAGTAGAGGGGCAGAATTGCCCCCTGACCTGTTGGCCAAGATTTTTTTTAATGCAGCCCAGGATACGGTTGGATTTCTGGGCTGTGAGCACACATTGTCTCCTCATGTCCAGCTTTCCATCCACTGGTACCCCCAGGTCCTTTTCGGCAGGGCTGCTCTCAATCCTTTTATCCTCCAGCCTTTGTTTATACTGGAGGTTTCCCCAACACATGTGCAGGACAAAAAGAAATGGAAATCAATTGAATATTTAAGGAATATTTTTTCACTCTTCTTATTGGTCATCATTATTTACAGTTATGGAATGCAATGCAAACTTAACCTTGACTACTACAATGATGATATTTTCTGCCACTGGCATTTTTTCTTTCCCTGTTTTTCTCTGTTTGGTTTAATTCTCAAGTTGTTACTGTGAGCATGGTATCTGGCCACTGCCTATTCATTATGAAAAGTTGCACTGGCTGGTTCATACATTTTTTATTTTTCTGATTCCCTCTTCAACTATGACTTTCAGAAACACCACTCTGACGTTTTATTATGGGCTGGGTTATTTTGAATGGCATAATTTCACTTTAAACAGACAACGATGAGGTTTATCCTGCAGGAAATTATTTTAAGATCTGTGACCAATCTATATTTCTCATGTAGAATTAGATTTTGGTTCAAAGGTAAGAACTCAAGACATTGATAATTATAGTCAAAGGCTCCAGAATATGATTTCATCACATCTATCCTGTAATTTATTGTTAATATTATTTTTAAGCTGCTTTAGTATCTCTTCATAGCTGGGATTCAAGTTGAATAATGATAGGATGCATGTGGGAAGGCAGGTTGTTAAACCAGAACTGGAAAGTCTTTGTTCATAGACTGGAGATTCCTCTGAGATATCATACTCAAATTGCTGCTATTACCACCACTGCAGAACTACAAAATTGATATTTTGTTGCTAATAATAATATTTATTTACAGTTTTTGAGTCAGAGATTCCATCTGGTTTTACTTTATTACAATATTCTCAGGCTTATAGATGTAGATGAAGGCCTTATGTATTCAGAAAAATAGATGGTATGATAAAAGGATGACACTGTCCAATTAGATCAACCTCCATTAGTTTCTTACTTGGGAAATTCCAGGGGATAAGTGGTTCAATGGCATTTCTGGAAAATTCAAATAAAGAAATGGAGATTTCCCCCAGTACAATATAAATGACTCCTCCTCTCTCCTCCTTCCAAATAATATAGAGAAAGTTTCAGCAAAGTCACATTTTAAATGAGCTATTTCACATAAAAATTTTCCACATTTTAAAGGCAGATGAATAAAACTGTTCTGAATTCCAGCACTTAAGAATTCTAAACCCCACATCCTTATTTAATTTAATTTAATTAGGTTTATATACAGACATTTTCTAGTATCATATGTTACAAACAAGACTACCATCCCATTAGCCTATATTAAAATACAGTTTGAAGAGACAATTTCTGTCTCAAAGACAAGGTAGCTGGAAGTACCAGCACATGGTACTTGAAATCAAACCAAGTTGTAAGAAATCTCTCACCTCAGGACTAGTGCTATAGGATTTCTAAATGATTAATATAGTGTATTTCAGTAAAGGTGAGAAGAAATGATTCCATTGTCTTCAATCAATTTAAGCGTATGATTCAAGCTCTTGCTACCTCATGACTGGATTCTAAAACCTGATGTTCCATACAGAACAAAAAGTTACGGGACTTTATCCTAATTCATGCAGCTATGGGACTTTTAATTTTAGCTTCATGCTTATTGAATCATGCTTGTCAGTCCAAAGATAGGGCTGTTAGTACATAAAACATGCTAGGTGCACAAGAGGAGAACATCTGATGATTGTGATGATGTGAAGTGGAACTCAATATTAAAGACAAAACAACTTTTGGAGGCTTGTTGAAAAATTCTTTCTATAAAGACAAGTAACCCAGCACAAAGGCTGGGAGAAATATGGTGGCTGGGTGCTTCTGCTATTCAAGAAAGTGGCTTTATTTTGGTAATAGAAATTCTCTTTTTTGTTGCTGAGGAAAAAATAGATTTATGAACGCATGCAAATCTGAGGTGACAGAAAATTCTGTTGTCATCATATTCCATTGCAGATTTGATCTAGATATATAAAAGAAGGCAGGTGATGATAAATTACAAATAGGGGATCATAAGGAAACAAACTAATGTCATTAGCATGAAAAAGTGAGATAAAAGTACTTGAAATCTTATTGAAGTCAAGCTTATGGAAAGGATAAGAGAGAAGAGGCATTTAGGGAATATGTATATTTTTTTTATAGTGAGTTAGAAGTTCCACCTGAACATGAAGATTACCATGAAAAACACAGGAAAGTTTGCTTGAAAATTCAGCAAGTAGGGCATATTGATATGAAAAACAGACTGCAGATTTGATAAGAGCTTGAGAAAAGTTAACTGTCTAATTAGAATGACAAGAGATGCTCATGAAATGAAAAGCTAGTATGGGTTCTTTATCACAAGGTGAAACTGTCAATTTATCCTAGTTTTCTAGTTTTTTTTCTGGAGAAACAGTAAGGAGAATGCATACGTATATACAATGTTGTTGATTAGCTCATTAGATAAACTTTTAAAAGGTATATTATTTTTGCTGATTATGAGTTTTATACCTGTTATGTAAAACATTAACAAGAAATTCCTGTTATCAGCACAGACTCCTTAAGTGTTCTAAAGTGGGAAATTTTGTAAAAAAAAAGTTTTATTTCATGAAGTAAATTTCACCAGTGGTCTTAGATCTGGAGATTTTCTGCTGTAGAAATGAATCACAGTGTTTGTATTGAATACTGAATCTCCCAGTTACATAAAACCATATTAGAGTTGTGCCTGAGTTAAAGTAAATGCAAAATTACCCTTATAAAATTAAAATCATGAAGGAAAAAAAAAACAAGAACTGGATTTTTGTTTGTCTCAGCATTGACCCAGTATCTGACAGGATTTGCATTTTGTGAGCTTTTGTTTGGGTGTGGCTCTTCTGGGTTTTTGGGGTGGTTTTGGGTTTTTTTTGTGTTTTTTTTTTTTCAGTTTGGTGGGTTTTTTTTTTAGAAAGGGCCACACAGCGGAAAAAGAGGTGAATAAAATCTCATAGAAGTTCATTATATAAACTTCTAATTTAGCAATACATTCTGGATGTTTTCTGAGGTTCAGCCAAGTGGGTTTTTTTACCTAATTCCAGAAAAAGAACAACCAAGATGAAGATCACAAATCTTGGAGCAGAAGTTAAAATTGTTTATTTTTACTTCAGTTTTAAGACAATGACAACTTCACCTTTACTTTTTGCCTTTTTAGTATTGCATCTGTGCAAATTATGAAGGTTTACAGTGACAACACATTAAATATCTTCTTGTTGACTTTGAGAAATCTGCCTTCATGTTAGGTAGTTGATTTGTACTATTCAGAAATTGCTATTTTGTCTGGGTGAAACGTTCCTATCCGTGTTTAGTCAGTGTAGAGAGTCTGTGTTGTTAAGCAAAGAGGGCAAATAAGAACAACAAACTAATAATGTATGATAACAATAAGATTTAGAGATGAAACATTTAAGTGGATTCACTGTAGGTACTCAGATTGCTCTAGTTCCTGTAGCTAGTGATTATCAAGCTGTGATTAGCACCTGTCTGGACGATTTAGCTTCACTAGCTAAATCTGATTTGCGTTGTTCTGTGTTTCATTAGGAAAACAGAACTACTACAGCAATGTGGAATGTGCTTGACTAAGTACGTATTTCATTGTGGTTATGCATATCTTTGCCTCTGCATTTGAACTAAGCAAATGAGATCCAAAGATGATACATTTTCATATTACACTGAAAGGATCCCTAAAGTAGAATGCGAGCCTCAGTTCATTGGCATTGACACTAGGGACCCCTTGCAGGGCAAGGTGAAAAAGAATGCAAATTAAAGAGTTCGGCACTTAGGCCAGATTTTCTCACTTTTGGACAAATTTGCATTAACTGACAAAGGACTTCCTTAAACATTTCTCATCAATTAAAAATAGTAGGATTTTTTTAATGTAAATGTATTTTACCAAGTGTATTTGAGTAATGAGTATTTTCCTGGGATTCTGGGATGTAGCAAATGCCACACTCCATGCACCCTGAGGAGGTTTATCCAACCTCACAGGTGCCACACAGGCATTTTTGAAATCTAAGATATACTTTAAATAGCTGACATTTTCACTTGTTTACAGCTTCTGAAGTTTAACAAGGTTCCCAGGCAAAGCAGAAAACCTAGTGGAAGTGAGAAATCATGACTACAATGACATTGAAATGATACTGTCCTTATAGACAGTATACAGCATGTTATTTATCTTTCAAACAGCTTTTTATAGAAAGTGAAAGAACTTAATTTGCTAATGTAGATAACCTTACAGAAGGCATTTCTGAACCTTAACCGAGTAGACATATTAGTCTGCAAACCCCTAAAGTGAATAGGTAAGGTAGGCCTAAAAATATGAATTCTAATGTCGATTTTGGGACATTGTTTTTTTTTTTCTTTTTCTATAAGCATACAGAAGAGGATTTTTTTCTTTAAATACTTTTAAATAAAGTACTTTAACAATTTTTATGCTTTTAAGTTTGGAGATGAAGGAATTTTTTGAAACTTTACTTCTTTTAGGCCTGGCTGCAAGAAAAACATATGCAACAGCATTATGATAGAAAAATATACATTAGTGATATTTTGAATGCCTTTGAAGAAGAGGGAAAGAAAGCAAAAGGTATTGCAGTTCTATAGGTTTTTTCAGCTAGAAAAAATACTGCCCTTGCACCTTATATTAAATGATTTAGTTTTCCAGGTCAGTTTATCTATATAAATTATTAACAAGGGTTGTTGATTTTCTTTGAATGCAATACTAATTCCTTCAGATCACTCATTTGTGTTCTAATTAGTTTATTAGAAATGCAGGCATTTGCTCCTCAGCTTGGAAGTGGTGGAGGGGAGGAAGGGTTCTTGCCTAGCCTGCCCACTTGGCTCCGTTCTCGAGTTTTAGAAATGGAGGCAAAAAAGAGTCAGAGGAATAAATGAACAGAGGTTATTTGTTGCTGTATTTTCACATGTAATCCTCTTGGGTTTGCTTTTGGCTAGTAATGCTTTTAGTATCACAACCATGACTTTTAAACTACGTCTGTCTTAGCAAATTAAACAGGTCATGTGCACAGTGTTGAGCATTTGTAGAGGCAAACTGAGGTATAAGATTCTCAGTTCTTGATGTGATTTTAACCTCTGCCAGACATGGATCAAGTCTATGGGGACACCATAGACCATGGACCATTTACACAAATTAATTTGGATGTAAGTTTTCTGGTTCTCAGGGGGTGAACTGAGAAAGTTAAGCTGTAGAGAGGCAAACACTGTCAAGTTGGAATTGGTTTAAATGTGTTGGAACTCTTCTTTAAATATATGCTGGAGACTAAGACACCTTAGAAATCTTGTTTCTATTCCTTTTCTCCCAGACGTAAGTAATATTTGGTCTTTCTTATATATACCTGACACTTCAGATCTCCTTTGTTCAATAGGGACCTTTAACATTAGGGAAATGTTAAAATGGAGATATTTTAAAATATCAAGTTTAGAAAAACAAGTTTACAAAAAATAACTTTACAAAAATGGTTAGATGCCTGGTTAGATAACATTAGAAAAGTGGGTTTTGACTGTGATGTTACGAAGAATAAATGTAGACAATTATATCTGTTTTGTTTTGTTTAGTTCTCCCTTTTAATATGAAGAAACAAACCAGAAAATATCCAGCTGATATTTATTACCAAAAAAACCCCCAGTTTTGAAAGGATCTTTAAAGGTTATCTGGGCCAAGCCTCTGATGAGGCTGGCACCAAATTTGCAGTAATTGTCATAGGCAAAGAATACAGGAAAGGCAACTCTTGCACAAAGTGATGGCCCAGTAGATCACCCGATGAATCTAGTGTATGTTAGGCAAAACAAAACAAAACACAACAAAAGATTTGAAAACACCAAAAGCTGTCATCTGGTTTTGCTGAACTCAAAACCCCCCTATTTTCCTGACATGGGCATACATCAGCCAATAACTTTGTTCTGGTAAAATTTGAAAGCATAGAAATTAATTTGAGCTTCTATCTTCCCAATGTCACGCAATACTCATTCCTCCCCTCTGGTAAACCTTCCTTATAAAATATAATTCAACCCCAAGTTTATTTTTGGATATCAATGGGTGAATTCAAGTTCATGGAATTTAAAAGAGATTTGATTTGCCTTTCTATTTTCTTGAAATTATGTAGAGCTCTGAGTCACAAACTATGCAAGTGATGGAAGCTTTACCTACAGCCCTTAGTATCTCAATATATGCAACATCCCAGTTACATATGTGTTAGAGTTAATAGACCAAATCCTGAGGTACTTGCACAAAGCTGATCTTTTCTTCTTTCATAATTAACAGCAGAAACGCGGACTGGAAATGAATGGATAAAATTAAATTTTCACTTCAGTTTTTTTCCATTTGCTTTCTTCTTCTTGCCTCTTCCCTTTTACCTTACTGTTGCAGTTTTTGTCTCTCTAATATTTTCTATTTCTTTTTGTCCCCTTTCTTTTCTGATATGATAAATTTTTCCTTTGTCACAATTTTTTTCTCTCTTTCCTCTGCTTTAAGCCACCACAGAAGGTCAGAAGTGCCATAAAAAGGGTTACAAAGTTTTACATAAGGAAAGCACTGTTAAGAAGATATCTAGAGACATACAGGTAATAGAATGAAAGTTCTTACCCATGAATCAATCCTGCAAAAAGATTGCAAAAAACCTTCTCATCCCACAGTTGGACACCTTATCCAGAAGGATTATGTGAGGGACAGTATCAAAGTCTTACGAAAACCAGAAAAATGACATCCACTGCCTTCCTTTCAATCATTAAGTGGGTGAACTTGTCATAGAAGGATATAAAATTAGTTAAACAGGACTTTCCCTCTGTGAAGCCATATTGACTGTACCTAATGATTACATTATTCTTAAATGCCTTTCAATACAATTTAGACTAACAGGTCGGTAGTTCCCTGGGTCTTCCCTCATGCCCTTTTTGTAGAGGCTTTTAAACATCATCTAGCATTAATAATTCATCCTTATCCATACAGAAGAAATTTCTCTTGCATCACATCAGGTCAGTAGTATCTGAATTTGTCATTAAAGATTTACTAAGCACAAAATATTTTTCAGAGATCCGAATACTAGCTTTGATTCATCTGCTGCCTATTGGTGGATGAGTAGCCGTATAGCTGTCTGCATTGTCACTGAAAGAAAAGTATTGGAAAACTTGGTTTTTTTCATAGAAAACAAGATATACTTTCTTCGGTAAGCAAGCCTGCATGGAACCTTTGCACTTGTTGAGAAATAGCATTTGTTTGACTAACTGCACTACACTGCAGTCCTGTTAACCTCTGTCATCATTTTAGATGCTGTCAGTCAACAGTTCGATGGATTACAGCCAAATTACTCCTTCAAAGCTGCCATGCATGTACAGGACTTTCTCAGGTGCAGAGAGGTTAACAGACAACTGTCACGGGATTCTGGTCTTTCTAGACACATTCTTGATTTTTACAAAGCTAGAATTGGCACTGTACATCAAGTAGATACATGCTTTAACCTTTATATTGACAGAATATTTCAACAAGGGGTAGAAAAACTGTCATGGTCTTGGTGACCTCCTTGCTATGTGAAAGCCCCAGGAAGCCTAGGTTGCTGCGCCAAGAGGAGATTGTAGGTGTCACAAACAATACCCTCTGCTACAGGTGTAAATAATTTCTCAGAAACAATAATTACTATTTCCACTCCTTTCACTGTAGGAAGAGTCCAGCCTTCATCCTCGAGGCAGTAAAATTCAATTTTCCTTGCACAGCTGAGAAACCAAAGCTGGTTCAGGACAATTTGTACAATAGAAAGCCAAGCGAAATAACTCTTACTAAAGAAATTTTCTCTTAACACACTTTCTCTGTACTATTTCAGCTGTGCTCCTCTATGTGAATCAGACTTCTCTGTGGAAAAGTGCAGAGTGAAAATAAGTATATGGGAAATAAGCATAATGGTATCAAAATCCAAAGTGAGGTGAAAAGTTTGCTACATTGAATAGGTTTTTTTTCCTTTATTTTTCCTTATCAAGAAAGGAATTATTTTGCTGCTAAAGTTACTTCACTTCCTTAATAGATTGTCAGAGAAACTGAAATTTTAAGGGACACTGTATTGTAATGATATATTTTCCAATAAAAAAAGTTGTGGAAGATTGTTGATTTTTTTTTAATTATAGTTGCATGTTATGAACTGAATATTTCAGGGTATACAGGAGACTTGTCAAGCTTGTCTATGTAAATGATTTATAAAACTTGTGATAAAGCAGCTTCTTGGAATATTTCAATTCCACAAAAGTATTTTTAATGACATTGTTCAGAAGACCAATGTTTTCTCATATGATTCAATTTTCCAGCTTTATGAAGCCTAGATTTAGTTTTATGAAACCTTTTTTCCAAGAAATTGCACATCTGCTTTAAAATAGTCAGAAGCCTGGTCTCTAAGGAAGACAATCTTTTGCAGACGGCCAGTGTCCAGGACAGTCCCACAAGTGTAGGCAGTCACAGCTCTAGCTCTGCCTACATGTCAAGACAGTGGCAAAAAACCCAACTGCAATCCCAAAACTCCTTTACTGTAGGAACTAAAAAAACCATATTTTTTTTAGCTGAAATGGAGTAAAGAAGAAAAATGTCTTCCAGATGGGAACTGGCTTGTGTTCTAAGAGCTGGTGCACATCTACACATGATCAAGCAGACCAATACAGAGCCATTCTGAAGATAATACTGAGAACATCATTGCTTCTACTGGGTATTGACCCTCTGCAGTCTATCTGAATCAGGAGGAATGAATAAACTTTATTTTGTCTCTCAGTGCCTGCCTAGTGATGCTTTCAAATCAAGGCTTCCATGTAGACACAGAAAATCTATAGCAAAAAGTGGAATTTCCACAGTTAAACACCTATTTCTGGCTTTATATAAAAGTGAAATTTATGGCCTGTGATACATATATAGAATAGATGGGGTTGGAATAGATGTCAAATGGCTTCATCATTATTAAATTTTGCCTGAGTATGAATTCATTTAACTTATTTTTATTTGACACATCTTTAGTGTAAATCTCCTAACCTATGTCTATGGTAAAAAGAGAGAATCACCAGAAGACAATTGTGTTATAGATATTACAGAATAGATATTATACTACTATAGAGTTACAGCACAGATCTATAGATGGTATACTAAGTATAGATCTATACTTAAGATATAGATCTACTGCTATAGATACTACAATATCTATGGGTAGGATTAAGCTATAGAAAGGGACATGGGTATTATTACTGATTCTCCAGGACCACAGTTCTGTATTCAGATCTGTGCTTCACTCTGCCATGAAGCAATTCAGTTTTAAATACCGTTTTGTAAGAGTGCAATTCTAGGTAAGCAGTATTCAACATTGATTCAATGTCAAATGTTGATTTCTGTCATAAGCAGAGGAACTACACAGCAATGCTCTCTTGTCTGAAACTGAAGAATGTGGATATATATATACCATTAAAGAAACAAGCTGTGGATGCAGGCTGTTTGGTAAGAAAAGGATTTTCTCCAACTCCATCCAGACTATTAATATTGTCATCAGAATTCAAAAGTCCCCAATTCCTGTTCCTTTATACTTGCTCTAGGGACAGCAGAACTGACTTTGGATAAAGGGATCTGTTGTAACATGCAGAAATTATTTTGGAAGTTCAAGATTCATCTCACTTAGGATATCTCAAGGTTACACATCTACTCTAAGCCCTTGGCTCTTTCTGTCATCAGTGGAATGTGCTGGGGGCTCCAGAGAATGATTCATCTCAGCTGCCCTAGACATATATCATGGAGAGATAAATGGCATTCTGAAGGGACCTGTTCTCTCCTGTGACTATAAATGAATCACAAAGTGACTAAAGCAAACTTAAAAACTTGGATTTAAAACTAATTTTGAGATACCTAACTATGAGTAGATTAATCCCAATTCAATTGTCTTTTTGTTTTAATTTTTTTTCAATGTGAAGAAAATAAACTATGTCAATGTAATCTTTCAAAGAACACAACCGTCATCAGTGAAATGGAGCAATGATTACAGATAGAACAATTTTTATACATTTTCACTAGTATGTTTAACCTGGAAATAAACATTTTTTGTGTTATCATGGAAAGTGACTACAAAGCACAAATGTCATAAGTGATTATTTGCTGTGCACTTTCAGTATAATGTACCATAATTTCCTGATCTGCTCATGATCAAGTTCAGCACACTTTACCGACGCTAAAGGTTACCTGCCTAAAAGTTAGAAACCCATGAATTAAACACTTAACTTATTTAGACCCTAGTAAGAGTTACTGTTGAATTAAAAGCACTTCCAGGAGATTTATCATGCTATCCTAACATATATATGCATAGTAGGAAGAATAAATTTTTATATCTAATGACAGCTACAGAGAGGACTTGAATAACCAGATTATAACGGATTGTCAGGAAGAGGGAGTATCTGAAAATTTTTAGGCAGCTAGAGAAAGCCTCATAACCACAGAACTTGGTACTCATGGACATCTTTAACCACACCAATACCTGCTTTGATAAGGTTCTCTTTGAACCTTCTCTTCAACAACTCTTCACCCTTTCCTCATGTGATGCGTGCTTTAGTTTGTTGATCACTTTCATGGCTCTTAGCTGGAATCACTTTAGTATGTCCATGTCTCTCTTGGACTGGGAGTCTAGAACCAGACTGCAATTAATAATAATCATAATTTCAACTTATTTATAGATATTTAATCTGTGCTACACGGTGTCTTGTTAATAAGAGGATGAGCTTCCTTTCCAAGAAGAGACTACACAGTAAAAAGGTAAAAGATTAGGGGGTTTTATTCTTGTAACTGGCAGTTGACATAAGCTGTGGAATATTGCTTGGAAATTCATGAGGCTTTCCCAGAGGTCAGTACTCCTTTAGTACAAAAAGAAAAGAAAGAAAGAAAAAAAAGTCTTTAAAAGCCAAACTAACAAGTATGTGCTTCCCACTGGGCTTGTGAATACTTTGCTTGCTGTGCCTTGTTAAATGTAAATTTTAAAAAAGTCAAGTAGATACCTGCTGAGAAACATGTAGCTTTACTTTTTAACTGGGTCATACCCAAATCTGTCACAAAGGGCATGACTGCCAAGTGAAAATAAAGTTCATGATCAATTCTCTTTTTATAAACAGACTGCTCTGCCCCTAAACTTCCCAGCACAACCCCACTATAGGGCTTAGAAGGCATCAGAAAGTCTCAGTTCAACCTTTATAATGAAGGGGATTTATCTCTGATGGTGGGATTTATCTCACCTAAATTTAGAGGTAGGAGTCAGCTGAAATTGATACCTGTATGTAGTTGTCTTTATGGGATTATAGGTGTCCTTTGCTAAAGGAAATCATAGCCGTACCATCAATGGGTTTTAGATGATTTGGCTGACCAGAAGCCTAATACATGATTCAGTTGCCTTAGACTAGGCAGCTATCTGACCTGCCCATTGCTGTCTAACCAGAGGTACCAAATTTGAAAGGTTAGTAGTTATGGCACAGAAAATACTCAAGACCTGTGTCCTTCTGCAAGGGCATCTGGAAGCTGGGACTCTCCCATATGAGTGCCCTCTAGGTATGATGAGGTTAAGGAGAGGAACTGGCTAATTTTCCTGCCTAAACTTGCATAGAGTGAATAGTTTCCAGAATATAGTTTTGCTTATTTTATTTCTTTCTTCCATAATTTTCATTCTTATAGGACAAAGCAGGTACCTGAAATGATCCAGCTGTTCTTGGTCACATGGCAGAAAATGCTCTGCAAGAAACAACACTAATAAGATACCTAGAGCCTTTTCCTCACCCCTTTGTAAATCTTCCTGTGCCAAGTGTGCATCAACTGATAAAAGCAAGGCTCAGCATTTCAGTTTGCACTGGTAGGTTTCAAACACTGTGAACTTTGATTCATTGTTAAGGCTGTTAATTACTATATAGTGTATATCAATATTATCACCAAAGGCACATTCAAATATTTCCATTACACAGGCACATTTCACATTATGAAAATTATTGGATTTATTCTAAACAGTGCACAACAAACCAAATTACAGTTCTTTGTCAAAGATGGTCTGCTTCAGCAGTTATTTATTGACAAACCTAAAAAGAGTGCTTGCTGAATTCACAATCAAAAGACGACAATATATCTATTTGAATATGAAAACCATTGGTATCACAATGTCTTTCCTTATGTATCATCACGATCAAGAGAAATATTTCTATCTATTCAAGCAATGTGAAATTTCACTGCTTCCCATCACTTGCCTTAAGTAAGACTTGTCAGATAGTGTAAAATTCTAATACCATTTTCCAGTTAATGAAACTGAGGAAAAAAATATAAAATTTGCCACAGCTACAAATGATTTTACTTTAAAACCTGAATAGGAGTTATTGAAAAGCTGAATAACTAATTATATGAATGTGCAAGTAGAGGAACTGTAATATGTTTACCAACAGGTATGTACATGAAATGCTCCTAACACTCTAGTTTTGGTTAAAATTTATTTTAAATAACTTTTTCAAAGTACTTAAATTTAGTTTTATTTCTACAACTATTCAAAATACTCAGGGCACCTGCACATTTATTTTGGTTTCTATGATTTTTTTTTTTCTGAATTTCATCAGTCTGTGGAATTTTTCCTTCATTTTATGTTAAGAAAGAAAGACTGAAGTAATATGAGGAGTGCCTATCTTTCAGGTGACAGATGTAACCAAAATAATTAGGATGATATAAATGTTTTCAGCTCTCTGTTTTGTACCAAACAAACCGTTCACAGAGGCAGGACTGATGAGCTTACCAGTCATGTACATACAGTGAGAAAACATAGTTTTCATAAAATCAGAGAGACGAATTTGATAAATCAAGTTTTCATTATGGCACTGCAGATCTTGTCTTATATTTTTCATTCTCATTCTTGTCTGGTGAACCCCCCCAGCCTGCTCAAAGGAAAAATAGACTTACTTCGAATTACTAAATAATAAATAAGAAAGTAATAATCTAGTTTTTTAACATGGAACATTGCACAGTTTATGACTGCTATCCTTCTTTCTCCACACCAAGGTAACTGTAGGCTGAAGTTGAAGTGACAGGTTATTGTAGACTCATTTGAAAAGTAAAAACAGTTCCAGAACAAACCTATAAGAATTAGTACTAACAAAAAGCAGGAGCGCTTGGCACTTCAGCTGAGGCTGGGCCTCTCCTTTGCCAGATTTGTTAAACTCCCTGGAGATGGTTTGGGTTGTCTCAAATTGGACATGTGAGTTCTACTTTCATGGCTAATGGATTTAATCTTTCTCTAGACACTCCTAGAGATTTATACACATAGACCAATAAATGTTGAAGTCTTTTTCTCAAGATGAATCTGACTTTTTTCACGCTCACTGCTAGGGCATAAAAAGGCTAGAGAAATATGTATGAGATTATACTGCATACACATCTAAGTGAGGTGAGTGTGGGCAAAGAACTGCTGAAGAACTGCAGATGAGTGAGGCTAAGCAGTTTGTCATTGTCATAGGCAACATGAGACAACATGGCGTACTTGCAGCCTCAACATGGAGCACTCACCACAAAGATGTCTTACCTCTCAAATGAAAACATATGTTAGAATCACAATCAGCAAAGGAAGGAAATATTGTCCAAGTGGAAAGATAAGGAAAGTTCTTACTCATCTATTTTCAAATAGCAGTGGGAAGGTGCTGGGGAATGTCTTCCTGGCAGTTGATATCATGCAGGCATATTCCTCTCCATCTGGCAAGCTGAGCATGAAAATTCAGTCCTTGAAAACTGAGAAAATGGCAGCAGCTCAGAAAAGGTATTACTTTGTTCCACAAGTAGGTGTTTCTGGTGTGGCTGTAGCTGCAGAAGATCACAGGAAGTTCCATGCTTCCATGTTTCTTTTTTAAAGAAAACAATATATATAGATAATTTGATATGAATTCTAGCAATATATAATATGAAAGAAAAAGGAAAATGCTTGTTTTCAAACAGTAATTCAGGGAATACATACTAAATAATTAAATTAAAACTAGGCTTCTTTTATGCTATTTCAAACAAAGGAAAAACCTATATTGGCTGAATATTAATCCTGTTTACAAAACAGAAATCAGCTTAATTTTCTTTACCATTCTTTGCATTTTACTTGAATGTAGTACTTTCTTAACTTTTCCTACCAGAAGACAATATAAGAAATTAAATCACCCATAGTAACATTTATCTTGCTCTATTTTTTGTTATTATACATTGTTCATAGCTGTATATTCTAACCTCAAGTTTTGTTGTCTAACTGAAATAATTTCTAACTTCATTTTTATTTTGGATTTTCAAACTCTAGTGTTTTGCTCATAAATTCAATATTCTTGTATCCATGGAAACAAAAAGATGTGCATATTCTATCTTAAATATTATTTCAGTAAAAAGTCAAACACTTGAAATAGAAAGCACTTTGCATGTCAGAACTTCACTGGATTTCAGATAGACAATTATGAATAAGAAATCAAATGTGTGGTGACTTTGCTGCTGGCTGTACTATAGTTACATCTCTGCTTCATAATGCACTTTTATGGCTCAAGGTTCTTCAAATGAAAAACAAAGTGCTGCATTTTTGTTTACTAAATGCTAATGCATTCCTAACAGGAAGACTTAACTCCACAAATGTTTAACAATTATGTAGAATGTACTAAAGTGCTCTCAGCTTAATCAGTTTGTTTTAATCTTTTTTTTTTTTCAATTTTAATTTTCACTGGAATACAACAGCAAAAGATTGGTCTTAACAAAAATACAGGGATAGGAATCAGCTCATATTATAAAGACTTCTGCTCATCTCCAAGTTTTGGTGAATCAGGCCACTAAAGACCAGGACAGGAAGTGAAGAGAGGATAACAATACTCCTTCAATGTGATATTCTCACACACAATAAATCCCTAAATTTATTTAAACAAAAATGACTTTATAAATAAATTCTGACATATTCCCAGTACTTACAAACAAACTTAGGAACTTTCTTTATGAACATTGGCTTCCCAGGACCCTAAAATGTGCTTGGAAGACATATGCACAAAATAAAGCTATTAGAGACAAGGTTTGAATCTAAACATATATGCTTCCAGAATAGGTTAGAGGCCAATTTTTATATCAGTTGCTAATGTCCAAATACCTCCAAGAAGAGTTAGGACAGTCAGGTAGCCATCAAAGTTCAAAGTCTTCATGTTTGAAAATTCATTTTTCTTTCTTATGGAGTGGTAGTTCACACAAATCATCAGGATTGAATTACTTTTCAAAAAACTGTTCAGTATTTCATGTAGTAAAACAAAAAGAACAAGATTCTGAGATGAGGAAGACTCCTACTGAACACTGCTGGAAATTGCCTGTATTGAATTTTTAAGGGGAAATGCAGGAGAATTGGCAACAACTAGAATTTGTTGTATATCATAAACCCTGGTTTGAGAGCATACAATTCTTCAGACAGCTCTTCTTTCTAGTTGAATAAACAAACTGCAAAATGTGAACAATCTTTTATTTCTGATGTTGTGTTAGAATAATCATATATCTTGTTTCAGATGACTACACTTTAAGCCAACGTATCAGTTAGGAGTTGCAGTTTTGCTTTCCTTTCAGGGTGACCACTTCCCATTGACTCACACTGAAAATAAATTGGCATGTCCAAACAAACAATTGCTCCTCAATTTGAAGAAACTTCAGGGAGGTCTGAAGGAGCCTGTGTTGGAAACCCTTTATTTAGTATGAGCTTAGGAGAAAGAAACAGAAGTTGGCATTGCAATTTCTTTTCCATGTTTATAATCTTTTCTGAAATGACAGCTCTCAGATGGAGAGAGACAGAAACATTTGGACCAGCACATTGCTAATGAGATTTCTCTCTCAACAAATGTCATTCCTCTTTTATTTTTCTTATTCTCATTTTTGGTTTACTCCTTTATTGTTCTTCTCTAGTGATCTTTGGCTTTTTTATGCTTAACATGCATGTAAAGCACAAATTGAACACCAAAATAAGGTCAACAATTCCAAATGATGTCTGCAATAGTTTCTTCAATTTAATTTTCTCTTTTACTTTACCTACAGATCAGTCCTGAATTTCATAGGTGCTGGCTGCTCGCAACATTCACTAGCTTTTTTTAAAATTGCAAAGCATTGAGGTCTTAAAAAAAAAAACCCAGCAACTCAATCAATAAATTATTTTTGATACCTTTATCTCCTGACATTCAAATTATGAAAAAAAATTTCAGCAAAAAACAATTTCGCAAAACAATTTTGATGTGGACATTCAAGATAACAAACTGCTTCTAAAAATTTTGGGTTTAGCTTCCAAAAGCAGAAGATCTCAAAGACTGAAACATTTCTTTCCCCAATGAAGACTAAGCATGGTTAGAACTTGCATCTAATAATACAGAATGTTGCTTTAAATTCTTCAGATGAGTACTTTCCATAGGATCATCTTCATAGAGAAAATATTGGGGGGAGCAGGGTAGGGTCTGTGTGTGCCTGATCTAAATCTAGGACTCCCATGTGTTACAAAAAACAAAAAAAAATCATAGGTAATATTTTTCACATGCTTACTTAGAAATATCTGTTATATTGGTGCCATACTGAAACCACTACTGTTTAATATCTTCATCAATGACATAGACAGTGGGATCAAGTACACTCAGCAAGCTTGCAGATGACACCAAGCTGAGAGGTGTTCTTGACATGATGTTGTACTGGGTCTGGTGAGGAAAGGGTTAATTGTTCCCAGGACCTAGCAGGGACACAGGTATTCCATCCCATTTGAGCTACACCCCGGGGGAAGGGCCTGAGCTAGCCGGGGAGGGGGAGGGACAGGAAGTGACATAAGAGGAGGAAGTCCCG
>JAOXNG010000021.1:109459611-109473167 GCA_028566535.1 Scolopax minor | reverse complement strand
GTTCCAGTGCTCCACCACCCTCATAGTAAAGAACTTGCTCCTAATTTCTAATCTAAATCTGCTCTTCTCCAGTTTATGGAACACCTTGTTCTCTTTGAGGATTCACTGCTTCTTCCATATTCCTCGTTAAGTGATAACAGAGGCCAATCTTTGGTCCTGCCACCAACTGGCAAATGCCATCCTGCCTACACAGCTAAACTCTCCTAGTCTCCAAAAGAAAGTAGCTGCACCCAAGGTGTGTACTGTGAGTCATTCTTTGGTCACATCAGCTGGTGACCTGTGTCAGGAACCACTCAGGGCAGCACTTGGCAGCCTCTGCCAACAGCATTGAGGACAGGGCTGAAACCCTCCTTGCCCCTGTTTAATTCACTGCAGACTCACCTGTGATAGTGCATTACATGCTACAGTCACTGACCAGTGAGAGCCTTATCAGAGAGGACTGGAGCAGAGACACCTACAGCCTTGCACAATAAAAAGCTCAACAAGCCATCTCATGGGAACTGCATCCTAAAGGGATGAAAACCACATTCAGTGGATTTTTTAATAGTTAGAAGTGCTTACTTTTTCTTAAATTGCGCTGCTGTGTATTTTTATTGAGGAAAAAAGTGAAGAGACCCAGGTATAGGTTTCCAACTTTTCTTTTTTAAAGAAAATATGCATATATAAGCTGTGTTCTTACTTGATGGATAAGATGCCAGTCAAAAAGGATGGATGAGAAGATGTAAGAAACTGCACTGATTACAAATCGAAAAGACAGTTTGCTTAAATTTTCCTTTAAGAAACTCAATCCTGTCCTCAATTTTAGAACAAAAGTAATCCATAGAAATCTTTTTAATTAAAATTGAATTTTATTCATGAAATCAAACATGAGGGAAAAATCTCAAAAAACTAGAAGTTACAATGCAGCTATTCCACTTCTTTTTTTTTTTTATTATTTATTTTATTGGGTATGGGGTGCTGCATGCTTCAGGGAGATAACAATTTAGGGATACTGAAGCAGAAAGAGGATAAGATAAAACATCTTTCAGCTCTGTGAGATCTGGGTAAGTTACAAGATGGGTAGAGGCATGAATTAGAAAAATCTGCATGTTTGCTGGCATTAGCACAAAGGTTTAGAAATCCCTGCTACTGAAGCTGAAAATAACTTGAGCACTAGAAAGGAAAATTATCTCTGCTTTTTCACTGTCCTAAAGCTATAAAAGACATTTTTGGTAAAGAAAAGAGTAACTTGGCTTCCAGTTAGAGTGGAAGAAGTGCATCCAGCCAGTCCAGGAAGGTGAACCTTCCCTTCTATTTGTCAGTGCTGAGGCCAGATCTGGAGTGCTGCATTTAGGTTTGGGCTCTCCAGTACAAGATAGATATTGATACCCTGCAGCAAGTCCAGCAGAGATCACCACACCGAGTAAGGATCTGGAAGGAGCACACAGCGTACAGGGAGAAGCTGAAAGAGCTGGGTCGGTTCATCCTGGAAAACAGAAGGCTCAGAGGAGACCTTAGTGCTCCCTGCAACTATCTGCTGGGAAGACACAGAGACAGATTCTTTTCTGGTTAGAGAAAAAGAAAAATATTTTAACCATGAAGAGAATCAAATTCTGGACCACGTTGGTGAGAGATAGTGTCAAAGGCACCACTCTGGGAGGTGCTCAAGACTCAATGAGACACAGCCCTGAGAAAACTGTTCTGGTTAGTTCTGCCTTGAGCATTGGGTTGGAGTAGGTGACTTCTTGAGGTCACTCTCAACCTAAATTATTTCATGGCCGTAATAAACAAAATCAAAGTGCTCTTGCTACCAATAGAAGATTGTACCCACAACACCAGAAGCAGACAAAGGCAGACAAAGAGTATTCAAAGTGCGGTAAATAAAGCAAGAAGCATGTGAGAACTGGGAACTCTTGACTTGCAAAGAGACAATCTATACCATGCAAAACAGTAGCATCCTCCCATTTACTTAACTGAGTGAGAATTGGGTCCTGTTGCCTCATGCAGGAGGAAATGGAGCCAATATTCCCTAGGAAGGAGCAGCTCCCATCTTTTGCTGCAGAACAGAGTGCTTGTCACACTAGCAAGCACCTTGCAGCAGCTGCTGAGCCAGCCTGCTCTGCAGCAGCCACTGGATGCAGGAGCTGCCTCCCTTGGGGAAACCTATGTCTTTTTTACAAGATAGAAGCTTTTGCTGAGGAATACAGCTACAGGTCACCAAAATGTGTCACTCCAAAAGCAGACAAAGGCATACATGTTACAAAGTGGCAGCTGGGTTTGGGTACTCCATCTCAGACAACTGTGAAGAGGGATTTATGTAATCTTAGAAAACCATAAGGTTCTCCTCTATGGCTTGGCTAACTACTTAGTTACTTTTTGTATTAAACAAAAAGAAATAAGGGTAGATTTTTTTTGTTATGGGTTTTGGTTTTTTGTTGGATTTGTGGGTTTTTTTGGTTTTTTTTATTGTACAGTTTCACTGATTTTAATATTAACTTCACAGTTAACTTCCCATTCTGGTGCTTATTACTCTCTGTTGATATGGTCACTTAGTCAGCTGTAGGTCTCTGTACTGTAATTTACCAGATAAGATCAGGTAAATCTCACCTAAAATCCTATAAAGTCCCCACAGTTGTACTGGAATGGCTGGGAGCTACTGATGTCCAACAGCTCTGAAAATAGCAGTTCAAAGTGTCATAAGAGAGCATCAATTGGACAACATACATCACAACAAATAAGGAACATATATTACAGAAGGAATAGGTACATCTGCATACATAAATTCACGAGTGATATCTGGACTCTGTGTGCTCATTTGCCATCTCCTGCCTTGTATGGGAGAAGTGCTAGAAAAAAATGTACTATACCTATAAAGTACACAAGGGGAATTAGAGGACTTTTTCTTCTGTTTAATTTTAAACTACATATTTTTATCCTGGAATAGTACAGCACAAGAAATCATGCCATGGAGCACTGAATGAGGTCTGCATCCCACTACTATTGCTGCTGGCTTTGTGGTGCTAAAATGTTCTCTGTGATTCTGATAGCTCTGCAGATTGATGCGGTATTCTCTGTGGCCAGTATGTAAAGCACTGCTGCAAAAAAAAAAAGTCTCTCCAATAAGAAAGAGTTTCTTTTAATAGGCGCAACAAAGGTATTCACAATAACTACACCGCTCCTTTATTATTTTTGGTACTAGCCAAACATGTATCTGAGAGGCTATTTCAGCCTATAGGTTTCAAAGAGCTTTAAAGCACTGTGACCTTGAAAAGTCCTCATTTTTGTCTATCTAATGGAAAACTTAAAACTCTTATTAAAGCAGTTAGTGGTATAGCACTAACTATATCTGCAAATAAACATCTAGGCTGGTCGTCAGCCAGCGGTCTGCACTGGCAAGGTGCTGGGTGTCCTTTGATCCAATTTAGTTTCTATGGGAACTGAAGGTACTTAGTGCATTGCAAGATGTACCCGGCAAGAAATGGTTTCTTCCCTTCTGCTTGAACATGGAATCTCATGTAAGATCAGGGTTAAAAAATAAAGAAGCTGGGTGTTATTTTAGGATCTGCTTTTCTTATACACTGTCATGATTCCAAATCAAAGAGAAATTGTCACAACTATCTTTTGTCTTGAGCCACAGGCTGGGGACTGTCATGGAAGATGGTAACAATTAACCCTTAAGATCCTAAGGCAATACAAGTTTTTTGATGCATTTCAGAAATACTGGATGATATTTGCAAAAAAACCCAACAACCAAGCCAACAAAAAGCCAACTGCTGTTTGGAAGTTGTCTCAACTTCCAGAACATTATATGTCAATGTAAAATGCTGTGAAAAGCTTTCAGAAGAAAAACCAGCATTCTGTTAGGAAAGGAAAAACCGGTTTAAAGTAGCATAAAAATGTTCACCTTATTGTTTTCCCGTACTGCAAAAAGACTTAAACATCCCAACTTTTTTTAATGAAAATAAGGCACAGTGGATATCTGACTGGGAATGTCAAAACATTTGTTAATACCTTGTGGCAATCCTCAAAGCAGGATGATGTGCAATTCACCTCTTCTGAAACTACATTAATTTCTTACAAACTTTGGGAAACTCAGTGTTGATTGACTACTTTAGTGATTTTGGACTGTTTTTTTGCCTTCAGAAAGGGGAAAGTGAGACCTGCTTCTGTACACACATTCTCTCCCAAATACCGTTTTGATAAAGCTTGTTCTGGTGTTATTTTTGGCCAAAAAATTTGACCCCAAAACCCCAAATATTTTCCTGAAGGACATAAACTGCATGACAAATCTCCAAGGAACAAATGGTCCTTAGTCTATTCTTTACCTTAAGAGATTTAATGTGAACATTAATGCCCAGTGTTCCATTAGCAGTCATGTTGATTTTAGTTCAATTATTCCTCAGTGAGCTCTTTTCAGAATTTTGTATCCAAAACTTGCTTTGTGAGGAATGCACTAGAAATGGAAGCTCAGACAGGAGCTATTAGGTATGGAAATTCAATTCCTTTGAGTGTGATCCTCCAGCTTAAATCGGATAATTGCAGACATTGTGAAACTGCAGAAAAGGCAATTTCCAGGTATGCGCTTTTCTGCAGGGTGAGTTGCCAAATAATTTCAAGAGGGAATTACGGTAGCTGCAAGAATTAACTGCAGAGTCATGCAGGCTGCTAAACGGTGTGCAGTAAGCTAGAGATGGAAGCGGACTCTTACATAATTTAAATGCAGCAAAGGACTGAGAAATAGCAGATGATGAAGCTTTTCCCACATTATCACCACACTGCGGGTGTTTTCTCCTTATCAGAGCTACCAAAGCAACACAATTCAAGAACTCAAATACATTTTTCTTTAAAAAGGATTCTGCTTGATCTGCTCTCAGCAGCTAAACTATTCATACAAAAGGGAATGTGGGGAGTGAAACAGAGAGCCAAGCCAAACAACCTACATAAGCCTGAATATAAGGTCTGATATTTTCCTCAGACACAGCTGTGGATAATTAGACAACAAGAGCCATCGTCAGATGACCTGTAACCTAGAAAAATGTCAAATTATTTTAGTTAAATATATACCTCAAAATAGCTCCATGCCACAGTCCAAAATATCTCTATTAACTCTTCCTCCCCTTTTTGTAGGCTGGTTGTCAGACCATATGTTTTGAAAAATATTTGTATTTTTGTGAGATTCTTGATCTAGATTTAAACAAAGAGAGCAGTAATATTCAAAAGTATATGGGTTAAGTTCTGTTTCTTCATATGTAATGTTTATCCCTGTGATTTCATGTGTATATTGTATGAGATGACATTAAGGACCTCATATACAGGAGTCTGGAGATTACAACCAACAGTTCAACATGCTATCTGTAAAACCATGAACTTTATCCAAGGGCAAAAAGAATAAAAATATGCCAATAGTCTTTTCCTGGAGCCAGACTTTTATTGTTTATGAAACACACTTGCATAAAATATAGCTAGCAGCATGTGTTACAAAGCTGCTGTCATATAATTTCTGTCCTCTCAACAGTGTGTTTAAGAGATTTACATTAGCTTTCATTATATTAAGGTTAGCGTTGTCATGTTCCTAAGTTTAGTGTCACCACACTCCATACCTCGTAGGGACGCACAGAGCAAATGTCATCAATATGACCTTTTCTTTAAGTTTCCTCTTTAAGGACATTTAGTAATTAGCAATTGCAGTAATAACATTCCCTCTCTTTAGAAAGGGAACGTGGCAGCAGCAAATGAAAATGACCCACCAGCAATCTCATCTACTCAAGAGCAGATGAAGGTGACATGACCACTTTTAATCACCATCTCTTAGTTCCCAGCTTTCTAACACAGTTTCCTGCACAGGCATATGAACATTGCTGTTGCCTGCTCTTCTCCTACTACTTCCTCAGCAATATGCTGCATGATAATTTTAGGGTGGATATGAATGAACTGTATCCATCCTACTCTGAATATCAGCATATGTTCAAGCTGCCTTTCACAAGGCACAAGCTGACTTTTGTGTGATACTGCAATCTCTGCTTCTTGCATTTCTTCATTTTGAGGAGAGCAATTTCACACATGGTTAATTAGACAATTCCCTAGGCAGCAGCACAATTTTGTTTTGTTTTCACTCGATCCTTTATAGGAAGCCCTCTGTGTAGATGAAGGGTTATGTCTTATAGCTATGACTGTAAGTAATCCCTTCTCTTCACATTGCAGCTTTTTAGGAGTGAAAGGAAGTAAAGCGGTAGTGAATCCACAGAATACACAAACCCTCTAAATTTCAAAGCACAAACTCACATAATTTAGTTCTGGTAGAAATCTTGACTGTGGGCTTTAGGTATCATTCAATAGAAGAAAAGAAGAGAGGCTTTGTTCCTGCGTACAACAGCATATTCCTGTCTCTGAAGGAATAATTCCTGATTATTGGAGGATATTGAGTGAGAGTGGGGCATGATCTAGTCTATTTTGAAATATAGTCATCTTCCTGTCATTCAAGAAGTGGACTTGTATTTTAGCATGCTATGCATGCTATGAGCATTTTCCGCTAATACTTTCTTCTCCCTCACCCCCCACCCCCCCTCATTACATTTTTCTGGAGGAGCTTGAAGGTCTCTTCTTAGGTGTATTTTTTTATCTGCTGTCACCACAAGCAGCCCACCTGGATATTAGCCAAAAGTTACAATGACAAAAATGACTGTGCTAATGTCTTTGAAAAATAGCTTTGGAAATTATCCAGCTCCTAGTTAATCGCAATCCATATAAGGAAAATTAAGCCTATTAATGAGTATGGTGTTCATCAGTCAGCATGTAGAGACATGAGACATGAACACTTCGTGAAGGCTGTTGACTGATGGTTTACTGATAGAGTGCAGATGCAATCTGGAGGACCAGCCTGGAAGAAAGCTGCAGCTCTGGTCACGGCTCTGCTAGGACACAGGAGCCAGCTAAAACTGTTTAAAATGCAGTTTGATTTGATTTTCTGCTATTACCAAAATTTCTGATTCATCAAATTATGTCAGAGATAACTATTTATGGTGAAGACAAAGGTTGATGTCTATGTTAATTATGGATTGGTTTTGTAACCCATTAATAAATCTTCTTTTTTTTTTTTTTTTTAAATATTACTTAATTGCACGTATTCCCAAGTAATGTAAAAGGCATTTAGGAGATTCTGTCAGAAGTATTCTGGAGGTTTGATAACTTATTAAGGAGGATTTAAATCTATTTTATTTCATATAATAGGCACATTTTTCATCCTCCAAGTAGGAAGGTAGAGGGGAAAATCCTAATTTTTATTTAATTTCCTAAAGGTCAGAAGAAAAGGTTGTGCTTCAGAAGATTAATCTTTCAGATGGGAAAAATATGAAAGAAACAGAAGAGGATGTGACATATGGTGGCTTTAGCAATTATTTTACAATTTATTGATTCTGTTTTCCTACGAGAGAATGTTGTTCTTTTAAAATACTAGCAATCTTAGAAATTAGCATCAGTTAACCACAAAAAAAAATGTGGCAGAGTAAGCCTTTCTAGTATATGATGATTCATTTCCTATACAACCCCTCAAATGACTGGTTTGTTTATTAATTTCTTGCCATATCTGCTGAATGCATGCAGGCGGAAGGGTAGGAAATAATTCTGTGAAGAGGAAGATGTGGCCAAAGCTTGAATTTTCTGATATGTTTTAAATGCTTTATTTTGTAACATACCGGTAAGCATGAGTTCCTTCAGATTGTTTTTCCAAAGGTGATATAAGACCATCTTGGCTTCACTGATCTGTAAAATCTTTAATTTAATCTCTCAGAAATATTAATAAAGCTGGTAGCTACAGTGGTATTTTTGATGGTACTTTGATGGTTTTCCTGAGGGAAAGGTTGTTTGTTTTTTACTAATATTTACTAATATGATCTCTGTAGCCATTATTATTTCATTCATTAAGAAATGTTTTCAATTGTAGTAACCTGAAAACATTTTAAAATAAAGTGGAACAAACCTTTAATCTCTACCACACTATGAGAGGCAGGGAAACCTATCAATATTTTTCAGGACCATTATATTTCAGGCCAATATTAATATTGTTGCTTACCCTAGAAATTATATCACTTCCTACTATTTCATATTCTATTTCCTAGTATTATTCCAGGCTAAGAAATTATTGTAACTAAAAGTTTCATACTAGGTTGTTCTAACAGTTGAGAGAAGCCAACCATCAAAAGGATTATCAAGTGATTTACATCAATGAGGAAAAGTCACAATTTCTTCCCACATGAGGCTATAGCCTTCTATGTTAACTAACAACAGCTATAAAACTGTCCAACAGTTTTTTTCAAACTAAATACTTAGTTGATGCAAGATGAGATTTCTGTGGTAGATGGCAATCCGCTACCACTTTGTTCTTAATTAGTATTCTGCTTTTTCAATGTGATAGTCATTATAAGGTGCAGAAACTGGATTGAACTGCATCTATGAAATTAGACATCACTAGTGCTTTAAAAACATTTGAAATTATAATGTTTCAACTCTGCAATGAGGTGATATACATACTAACAGCAGAAATACTGAGCTGCAGTTGCAAAGGAGAGAATTGAGAGAACAAAGTCAGCTACAGTCACATGAGGACAAACTATCATACAGGAAATAAAAAAAAAGATCCCACCATTGCCCAACTCATTGAGTCATTTTAAGAATACATTAATGAAGGTAGAGTTATGCAAAAAATGAAAAGAACTGACTTAAAAGAAGTGGTCAAATTGAGACAGAAGTATGGAGGGATTACATATATATACATTTTACTGTATAAAACTGTAAAAAACTATATAAATATATATCTTTTTTATAAAAACTGTATAAACAATAAACTGTATAAAACTGTATAAAAACTGTTAAAAAACTGTATAAAACTGTAAAAAAAATTAATTTCCCCTGACATAATTTTAACCAGTGGAACTAACTGCCCTGAGATACTGTTCAGATAAGATAAAAGCTTATCAGCTTACTAATGAAAAGAAGATGTAGCAACAAATGAAACTTGAAACTTTAGGAATCATGAAATTAAACATTCCCAGTCACAACTACCAGCTAGAACAGAAATGAGATATTCCAAAACATTTGCCTAGCCTTCTTGTACTATACATGTCCATGGCATGTGTGGCTGCAATTCTTTGGGTGCCTTAAAGTGATGTGCCTAGGGGAATGTATGCTCTAAGTATCTAAAGCAGTCAATAAGTCACTGGTAAGGTGTGTCCTACTCTCCTGTACGATTCTCAGTGAAGACAGTGTTGGTATAATGGTTCATATTTTTTCACTTGGATATCCCACTTTTCCAGGCAAGCTGTTCTACTCTTTTCAGCTTTTCTCTCCTTTTATCAGCCTTTCTCACTATTCTTGTACTGTGCATCTCTCTACCAATAATGAATGAATCAAAAATAAATGGAGCAAGTAAAGGTGATGAATTAGACAGATGTCTCCCACTATCCTGCATTTAGGTCTCTTAATCTGGAGTCTCTCTGGGGAATGTTGGCTTCTCTAAGCACCTGATTTGAGGGGATTGTGGCATACCCCACAATACAATTTTATTTCAAGTAAGAACTATCACCTCTGTGAAGAGTTCTGGTATTCTCAAACACACTTATCTGGGACCACCATCTCATTTTGTAAAAGGATTAATTACAGACAGGTTACATAGCTGTCATTTTTATTAATTCGGTATATTTTATATTAATTCACTATATTGCTTTACCTTCCTTTACAGGTCCCCAAAGGAGATCTACATGCAGTAAATTGTCCTCAGTTAAGGTTTTAATACTGGCAGGCTTTTATGTTATCCAAATCCACCTCAAAAGATGTTTACTCTGCTTATTTTATCCTTCTGTACCTAATCTGTCAAATTCCAAGTGGTCTTTTTGAGCTCAATATATAAATAAATTGTTTACTTCCAGCTAAGTTTCACTTGGTCTGCCAGTTAGACCAAGGAAGATAGCTACTTTCTCTGCCCATTTAAATTAAGTTGATAACACATATAGGTATATAGAAGTTGCAAATTCATACCTAGTTTCAAAAAACTCCCCAAAGTTCCCTCCTTTAATTTGCATACTTAAATTCAGAAATTTAGGTCATGAAAGTTCATGGAGAGATTTTTTAAAGCAGCCCACAGAGTTTAGGATCAATCCCATTGACTTCACTAGGATTTGTGCTTCTTTTCCTTGAATTTTTTTGGATAATCTCTAGCTGAAGACACTTGCTTGATCTCACAGATATGGTACATTTTGTGTGTCTAATCTTATCACTGTTTAACTTTCCATTCATATTAAAAAAGTGTTTACATTTTGTGATGTTATGGCCAGGTTTATCTGTGATCTGGAAGAGGGAGAAGGAAGGACATGTCTATGGAATACAGCCTGGAGAATACATTCCTTGTGAACGAGCAGGCAACAGCCCCTGTTAACCTGTCCTGGCAAAAATGGACCTATCAGCCCTGTGGCTACATTGCTTTGAAACATCCCACACTTCTCACATAGCTTCCTCAGCACCCTGAAGAAATTATTATGCTTCCAGCCTGGACAGGTTTGGACAGGTTTTCTTCACTGTCATGGGAGCAAACCTGTCTGCCAGCTCATGAAGAATGCCTTCCTTGGTAAATAAAAGTCTACCCTCAATTATAGATCCTATTACCACCAATTCAACCTGTTCTACTTGTCGTAGAAAAAGTACAGCATATGCACAGCTGCATATTTCTCAAATTTATTTCTCTGCAAAATCAATCACCATTTTTTGGGGGGGCTAGCTTTACTCCCTGGCATATTAATTAAAGTGTAATTGAGATGATCTTTAGTGACATTTTTTGTTGGATTGATACTGGCACAAGTTTATTTTTTAGTTTTATTAAGACTGGCTTGTGATAATCCTGATATAATTGAGTCACTTATCAGGGCACCTTCTGCCACTGTTTTAAAACTTGTCACTTTGTATGCAGAAAAAGGTCCTCTTTAAATTAATTTCAGTTTTGTATGTCCAGCAAGGGATCTCAATTCTTTGTCCTGGATTTATATTAGTTTATTTTCTGCATGTCATCTGGCTTACAAAATTTCAGTATCTTTTTTTTTTTTTTTTTCATAAAAATGGATTCCTTGCCAAAATTTTTGATCCAAAACACTCATTAACAACAGCCTAGGCTTCATTTCTAGGTTTCATTTCAAGAAAGTTAACTTCTGCTCAGCTTTAATTTCCACTGGCACAAACACATAGGGTAACACCTATAAAGCTATACCTCTTGGGGAACGTAAATTGGCAAGTGGTGCACAGAAAGTCAAGTGAATACCTCTTGTGCTCATGGAACTGTGCTAAATTCCAGACTGAGCTCTCTCATTATGTTAGATGCTTTTCTTTCCATAGTTGTGATAACGCTCTAGAGAGCTGAGAGAGATCTGCTTCCATCTTTTCCTTAAAGAGAAAAGAGTAAAACTAATAAAAACACTTTCTGGCAGCAAAGCTAACTTTTATTAAAAGAAGATAATTTTCAAATAGAAAAAAATAAGATTTTCTGTGAGAATACATCTAGTCCTAAAAAGGACCTTCCCTGCCAGGTTCCCTAAGGTACCTTCCTCTATTGAGTCTTGCTTCCCTGCCAGGTTCCCTAAGGTACCTTCCTCTATTGAGTCTTGCTAAGTAGCCACAAAGTTTGTCTGTTTCTGGATTTAAGTAAAATTTTATTCTTTCCACAGATTTGGCTCATTTTAATCTGGATATCACATCTGTTCATCTCCCAGAGATACAAAAATCTTGTACTCCATATTCCCAGATTGCTCTGATTGTCTTTCTAAACTGCAAGACCCCCTTGCTTTCTCTTTTCCAGGGTTTTCATCTGGAAGATGCAATCTCCACCTCCCTCTACAGGTTTGTCCATGGCTTAGTGAAACAGCCAGAACAAAGTGTTTCTTTGCTACCTGGACAAGCCTTTGTCAAAACCAAATACAGAATTGTACTCAACATACGGTCAACAAAATAACAAAACAGATTCCAGGCACAATTGTGAACACCCTGCTTTAACATCCCAGGATACATTTTGAGGAGGAAACTTCACTAGGGATCATAGTCAGAACTAGGTTCTTTCTTCACAGGTGACTTCAGTGTTGTCCATAATATGGAATTGGTTTCAGTATCCTGGAATATATTTCTAAAAAGTAAGCAAACAAAAAGCCTCAAAAGCCCAGCAAGTAAAAAAACCCCAAAAACAAACAAACGAACAAACAAAAACAACCCCCGCCCCAAACCCTAAAAAATTCTGTATCAGAACATCGCTGATAAAAAGGTAGTTCTTTTTTATTAATCTTCTGCCTTAACTAGGTGTCTTAAATATAACACAAAGATTCCACCTTCAGTCCATCACAATGAGAATTATCTGATTCCCCATAAAATACTAAGTTTTAATAATATATCCATTGGTTTGAACTCTCTACTCATTTCAACCAATGTCTTTGCTTTCATTTGCCTTATGTTAGTTTCATGAAAGAGCTGCATATTCCATATTTTCCCAACCAAATGGTGGATTTACTGTGCATATTCAATAAGGCGGGTTCTGAGAACTGTAGTGTAGGCCTATGGCTTTCACAGATGTTATGTGCTTAATGTATGTATAAGACAGAATTCCCGTGCAAATCTTGTGCATTCAATGTCCTCAAGAAGTATAGTTATTTGTGCCTGTTCAGCATTCAACTAATACAGAGAAAATCTGGTGCACGGAAATGACAGATTTCCTTCCCACAGCCAGACTGATACATTCTTCTCATGTGTAGGGTGTGGCAGGGAAAGGCCACCAAGGAGGAAGATGCCATAAAAGAGATGCTGCTGTTCTTAAGGCATCTACTCTGGGCCATATCTCACAGCCATTTCTGTGTTGTATCCAGAAAGAAGGTTTTCGGGGCAGGACAAGAGGTAACACGTGCTGCTTCTGTGGATTGTGCGCAGGTGTTAGACTGCAGGCTCAGTCCCTCTATCCTAAATTACCAGACAAAAAAAGTCACCTAGAGCCATTAGAACATCTTTCTTTTTTTCTGTTATTTTTGGATGGAACTTGATGGAAATGCTTCAGTAGTAACAGTGTCAGATGCGATAACAGAAGCTGTGATAATGGCCAATTTTTTTCTCTTGAGAAAAATTCCAAAAAGAATGTGAAAATGAACCTCATGGCAGTAATAACTGAGATGCACCACCACACCACCAACGACCCTGACAAGCAATCACTCTACATTACATTCAGTAAAATTCCAACTTACAGCAGCTTTCTATTCAGATAGAAAAAGAGCCACATAAATAACCACAGAAGTCAGAATTAAACAGGATATGATGTTAGTTTTCTGTGAGTTCCACAGTATTCCTTTAAATTGGTATGAAAACCACTAATCAGATTAACCAATCAATTAATGGTCATGTTTAGTTGGGCCAGGATACAGAGCTCTTCTTCACTGTCAAGTTTTTTACCTTAATATACTTCACTGTGGAGAGATTGGATGCTGGATGCTGGATAAAATTTTAATTTCAATTTTTCTAATTGCTTTTCTCTGTTTTCATTTGCTCAGGCTATCTCATGTCTGTTACTG
>JAOXNG010000021.1:109429520-109447427 GCA_028566535.1 Scolopax minor | reverse complement strand
CGTCAGGCCCCAGCTGCTCTGGGTACAAGCAACCCATGCGGTGCTGCTTGTGGCTTCTTCCATTGCCAACTCCTTAGAGCAGTGCAGAGGGAGAGACTGTTGCATCTCCCGCCTTTGCAGGGTTAATAAGGATTGTGCAGCAGCAGATCGCTTGCTTTGGTATCTCATTAAATAATTTGAGCCAAGGGCAAAAACATGCACCACGCATGGGAATCGTGCCCCAGTTTTGGGACGGGCAGGTTTGCAGCATTTGGAGCTGTAGAGCATGTCAGAGCAGGAAGCTCCTTCATGTGTACTAATCTTGCCTAGGCCTCCTCAGGAAGCGCTTGCTTGGAGCAGGCTGAATTTGCCTTCGGGTATGCTTGTCTTCCCAAATCCTTAGGTTTGGCTCTATAAGGTTGTGACAGGATTTACCTGCTCTGTCAGGTCTTTAAGGCCTCGCTGCCGCAGAGAGATGAAGCGTGGGGCAGCGGGGCCTGCTCCCTCGGCAGCACCTCTGCTCATCGCTCGCTCCTGCTCAGCTCTTAGGGGGTCTGTGCTGGCACGGCCGCCTGGCCCAGCTAAACAGTCCCGTGCTTTGCTTTCGGAGGGATACCTGACGTGCCCTGATGACCATCCTAGTCCTTCCAGAAAAAAAATAAATCAATCAGGAATTGAGATTGGAGGGGCTGTCTCTGCGCTCTCCTGTCAAGGCAGTGGGTGGCTGGCAGACCTGGGTAACACTTCTTTGGAGTGACACTTCTTAGGGGAAAAAGAGGATGAAAAATCCGAGTAATGTGAGCATGCAAATCTACATCATAAATTAACTGCAGGAGATGCAAGCTAATAGCAGATTCTCTTGTTTATTATTGTTATTTGGAGAAACAACGTTGCAAAATGTTGTGTTCTTCCAAAAGTTGTCCTTGAGCTATGTATTTCAACAAAGTGGAGTGCAATGTGTATTGTTTGTACGCATAAGGTTGCAAGGCTTTGAATTCAAGCTTCTAGTGTTTAGCTTGACTGTCTGGCAGAAATCTGGGCAGCTGGGCTGTTCAGATGGGTAGCATGCCAGAGAATTTCTTCTGTTCATTTTTGGGTTGTATCAAGGAATAGCATTGGAAGTGTGGGTTTAATTTAACACTGGTCTGTTCCAAGCAGCGGCATGGATTGCTACGGCACAAGTCTTAACAGGAGGGTAGAAATCAAAAATAGGTCTGGATCTGACTGCTTTTGCTTTCCCTTAAAGCACAAACATGACTAGTGTGGACAGTCAAAACAGAATGTGGTGGCCAACAGTAATTCGTCTGAGGGGGTGGATGGAGTTAAAGAATAACAGATATAGAAGACACAACCCTTGAAAAAATGTTGACAGGATTGGACTCTGTAGACTATAAAAGAATGGCCTTAGATAACTTGCAATATATGAAGCATTATTAGATAGAGGCTGGTGAACATTTTATTCTCTTTACTCACTGAAGGCAGCACATGAAGAAATTAGGTTAATTATTAGGACACTGTGGACAATACTGTCATTAGACATGGTAAGGGTAGTGAAACATACAAAAAGGCTAAACAAGGAACAATGTATATCAGGTAATTGTGTCCTGATTGGTCTGATTTGGACTGATTTGGTCTCAAATGAATGAGAATGATCTTTTTTTTTAGCCTTTTACACCATCCTTTGCTCTGTTTCTGTGAAGCAGTTAGTTGTTACTATCAGTATCAGGCTTCTGCCAAACTCTATCAAATTCCTTTTCCAGACTCGATTTTCCAAAGTCTCACACTCATAATTGTATCATGCTGATTAAAGAATAATTGTCTTCATTAAATAATAAGCCTGGTGAGCCATTTGGAACTCAATCCTGTTATTGCAAATGAATTTTTAACAATTCGTCAAGCAACTGGGAATACAGAAACAACTGGAACAAACCAGAGCATTGACAGAGATATTAGTCTGTCACATAAAGGCACTTCTTCATAGTGCTAGGAATCTTGCAGGAGGTTGGCATGAAGACACAAACTCAGACTGTCACCCTTAGATAGAGATGTAGTACATCAACAGTTATATCCTTTCAGCCATTCTTTTCTGATCTCTTAATCCTTTCCCACTGAAATGTGGACATTCTCATCATGTATGCAAATCCTTAAGTTTCCTTATAAACATGCTTTAGTCTTAGTCTCATTAGCATTCATAGCAATGAGATTTACAGGTATATTAGGCACTGTTAGGAAAGTATATTTTTCTTATAGTTTTAAATATTCACGTCAGTGCTATTAAATCTGTACTTGGTTGGTTTTTGGCTGATGTTGGATTTTATGTTTATTTTCTTCTGTTCTGTTTTTAATTATGAAAATAGAAAAACTTAAGTTTAAATAACTCAAACTTCCTATAGTTCCTTTTTCCTCATCTTTATCCCAAATGATGTGAAACGAGCACCCTTCACATTTTCATTCCATCTTTATACCATTTACATGTTTCAGTGGTGAGTTTAACAGTCACACTCCCACCCAGATGTTCACTCCTTCCGCCTTCTTAGAACAGGGGAAGACAATAAGAAAAAATAGGAGGGCAAAAGCTCATAGGTTAAAATAAAGACAGGGAATGAGCTTACAAATTACCATCACTTGCAAAACAGACTCAGGGAAATTTTTTTTAGTTTAGTGGCAATTAAAATAGATCCAGGTAGTGAGAAACCAAAAAGACAAACATTAAAGCAATACCTTTTCTCCCTGCTGTGCCAGGCTGTTTCATTCATTCTCTATTCCCACCCTAGGTGACACAGAGGGGATGAAGGAGAGGTTATGGTCAGTGCATAGTGATTTCTCTTTTCTGGTTTCCACTGCTCTGGCATGGGCTCTCCATGGACTGCAGTCCTACGGGAAATTTTGAGATTGATTTCCTAGAACAAGAAAGTTTAAATGATCATGCTGATCATGTGTATGTTTGTGCCCTGGACAATTTTTAAATCTCTTAGCCAGTGTCAAAAAAATTTAACACAGACCTCAGAGTAGTTCATTTCCTACAATATCTGAGAAACAGGTAGCTGTGAAGAAGATAGGGATGTCTGTAATGAAAAGGCTCCAGCATGAGCTGGGAAGATTGCTGAGAGATTAAGTTACAAAATCAGTAACTAAACTGCTTTGATTCTTCCTCTGTGCTGCAACTTAGTTCTGGGTCTGTGGTTATCATGCATGGCAGCATGAGGGAAAGGGACACAATTTCATCCATGTCTAATGACACGGATCCCTTTTACAGCTCTGCAGTGTTGTAAGTGTATTTTGGCAAAGATTAGTGCAACAGCCATTTATAACTTGATTAGGACATACCTCTGCACAGCCAGCCCCATGCCTTTCATTAGAAGATATAGATCATTTCTCATGTAGAGGCTCCTGATGGTCTCATATCTTACTGGGCTACTTAATGGATTATCTGCTATACGACAGAGGAGAGCAGTGATTTCCTGCTATTCAGTCTAAAATAAATTAGACAGTAATTAGCTTTATAAGGCACTTGCTGAATGAGTGATGTGAGAAAATACCATACATTTTAAAGCATTTATCCATTGATCTTAGCTTTCATGACTTCATATTGATATAATTTTTCTCAGATATCTTATTAAAAAAATAATGTCATTTTAACTCTAATTTTTGTCAGTGAAGTTCCAGGTAGTGTCCTGTTTCCCATTTTCAGTGAGAAAAAATTTTAAATAATTTAAAAGTTAAAGATAAAGCAAAGAGAGATGACAAAAAAGTAATCACCTTATTAAACATGAAGACAGGGCTTTATTTGTTCTGTTATATTGCTGCTTGTTCAGAAATATTCTGGACTTTGAAGTATCAGCTATAAAGATAAGACTAAAATGTCATTCATATCAATCACTGAGGTAGTGACTCTTTTACCTTGACAATTATAATGCAAATTATTTTAGAAGAAAGCATAACATGATTTGCAGCCTTCAGGATGCAATACTGCAAGTTAAATGTAAATAGAAATCCCCAGATAATTCTGAAGGTGTTTAACATGTTAAATGAATGGTCACAGATTGTAATCATTAAAATTATGGAATATATTAACACTATAAAACATAGCTGAAAGGAGAAAGAATGACCTGAAGAGGAAAAAAAGGAGATCTTGAAGGAATGGAGAAACTATTTACAGAGGCACTGCTGCTTGTATAACAAGGTGAATATACTAATTAATTTCTTAGCACATCACATTAGTACTTCTTTTCTGCATTATCAGTTAGATAAGGGATATGCAATATGTTACAGACAATGTGCAACAGTGTTATGAAACAAATTAATATTTTACATAGAGAAACAGTCCACAGATTAAACTACTTATCTTAATATAACAGTCAGTGATACAGATGAGAACAAACAAACAGATAATTCCTGACTCCAGCTCCTAGGCAGTAATTACTAGGCAAGATGAATTCCCAGCTTTATAAAACTGTGATGAAATTATGTGGCACCTTTGTAACCAAATTATTTCATTATCCATGTTTCCCTAATGAAATCTCAAAGCCAGGGAAGCTCCCAGTTTCTGAGTATGTCATATCTCATCTTTTGTCATCTTTAGTTATGGATACTATATTTTCATATTAATTCCATGAGAAATTCAGGAAGGGCCTTTAGATATGAAAGTGAGAAATTCCTGTTAAAAGAGCTGCCATAGCAACAAAAAAGAATACGAAGCACATTAAAAGAGAGAAAAGTGATTGCATGAATATATAAACAAAACAACATAGGTTATGTGTATTTCTGTATTCATGAGTTATGTCCTCAGAATGTGCCATGGTGGGAATCACCGATGCATTCCATAATTGTTTTGTCCTGCAAGGTGTAAAAAATCAGACAATCTAATCAGGGGCTCAAAGTACAAATAGACAACTGAAAAGAACCAGTCATCTTGTGGATTCTTTGTGGTTCTTTTTTAATTTCTAAATATTCTGGATTACCACGCATAGTTGATTGTTTTGGGAAAAGCAGAAAGAAACCATGTTTCTAACAATGTGGTTATACTGCAACTCCTCTATGTTTGTAATGGGCATATTCTTACTCCACCTTCTTTTTTTCACATTTTCAGTTACAGGGTATTTTTTTTATTATTTTTTATTTTTACGCCTGAGAAGAATGTTTTAACTCTTCACATTGTTCACAAAAAGAAAAAGAAAAAATGATTCAAGCAAGTTCTGTTCCCTCCATCAAGATGCAATATTGCCATCTCTACTTCTTCACAAGAAGATAAAATAACCTTAATGCATAACTATACTGATTTACAACTTCCTTTCTTTCATGTTTTGGGTCTGTTTGTGTGGCACAATGCAATGAAATGTAGATAAGTAAAGCTGCTCTAACCAGATATCTCATGTTCTTGGCAAATTATTCAGTTAAGGTTGATGGACATGCTGATACTGCTACTAAGGCTCAACACAATCCTGAGCATCGGGAGACGTATCAGATGCTCTGTATCTGTATCTGTATGAAGCTCTGCGTTATTACCTTGTTACAACAGAAACATATTCTTCCTCCAGCTCTTTAAATATTGCCTCTAACTGAATGGATTTTCTCCTATAACTATACTTATAACAGCAAAAAAGTAAAGGCTGAGCATGAAAGTCCCTGTTGGACTCTGTTTACTTGCATGTTGTCAAACACATTTGCTAAGGTTGGGTACTACTGTCATGCATTCTAAGAACCTACCATATTCATTTCATCACCTAGCAGTATTTCCCTTTTTCTGTGGTTATAATTACGACAGAACCTTTCATAAATTTGATATGGCCATACTAATGACAATTGTTATTAATTCATCTCCTTCATTTTTTTCAAAGTCATTTCTTTCAAGTGTCCAATCGCTTTGGATAGATTAAAAATAAATGGCAAGTGGCAACAGAACTCATTTCTCAACCATGCCAGATACTTTAATTATTTAAACAGTTTCTCTCTGAAGATTTCCCTTCATTAGTGTACCGTGTTTTGTAGCCAGATCTCTCTACTCTAGGATTTATGAAAGGCAGAATTCCATATTTTTTATTTTTCACAGAAAGATCATGCTGGCACAGTTGGAAAAAAACCCAAACACAACCAAAAAAACTAATAAATACTGCTCCAGATATTTCTATTGCTGAATCTTTTTTACCTTTCCTCAGCATTATGGCAAGATCACCACTTCTAATGCAAATACTATTTTTGTTTCTTTTCGTGCTTCCTTTGTTTCTGCTTGTTTTATGGTGACTTGTGAAGAAAGGATAGAATCTCTCTGAATATGGCTAGGGACAGAAAGTAATTTTTTCCTCTCTATTCTCCTGATCTCAATTAATAACAAATCCTGGATTGAAAATTCATAGAAACAAGATTGGCCCCTGAGGGAGTCCTACATGACCACCTTTCCCCACTACCTCTATAGTCATGCACAAGAAGCATTTTCCTCCCCTTGCAGTCCAGGGTTAAGAAAGAGCCTCTTGCACAACTTCCCTTCCCATGAATAAAACCATGGACAGATAAAAACCTCAGGGGGAAGAAATTTTCAGAAATTTTCAGAAATTTATTTTCAGAAATAAATTTCTAAAGGTTTCCTTTTTTGACATAGCCGGTGGTGAATAAAAAAAAAAGATTATTTTTTCTGAACCTTGTAGTTTTATTAGCCTTCTTTGCCCTTTATTCTGGGGAGTAAAGAGAGCTAATTTTCAGGCTAGAGTCCATGTGAAAATCTTTGGCAGAACACAAAAAAACTACAGGATTCATATTCAGAAATTATGACATCAATGAAGGCACTGAATTTCTGAAATGAAATAATTCCATAAGAGTAGCTGAATAAGGAAAAAGTTTATGGGAAACTCTCTTGTAGCATTTTTCAAGGGGATCCTTGTAATTCAGCATAAGTCAAACTTGGGTGGAAAACTTTTCACTAATGACCCTGAATGTAGGGAAATTGATGCATCCAATTGCAGTCTTTGCAATTACTTGGTACAAGGCACAGTTGTGAATAGGTTCACAGTTTTGCCTGTGACACACTGGGTACTCACTCATTTGCCATCATTTTTTTTCAGAAATAAACTACAGCAAAATCTGCAGATAGGAGTGCTTCTCCTCAGCTGAGGTCATGTGCTGCGACTTTGCTCTCTGTTTCACAGAACAGGAAAGAAAATAGAGGAGAAGGGAAAAGTGGGTTTCCAATTCATGTACAGGCTGCATGCATCCCCTTTAGATGATTTTATACCAGTACTTGAAAGCCCATGCATGTGTTTATTTGGAATTCATTGATTTGGACACCAACAGGAATTGATTCATCCTTGAAGCCAAAAATATAAGTATTTAAGGTCACATGGAGAGACTGTAGTCAAACTGGGGGTTAGAGATGGGAGGGAGTGGTTAATTTATTTTGCATCCAAGATATTCTGAAATTTTCCATACAGATCACAGGAAGTTAACATTAAAAATGTTCTCCTGAGTTTCAGCTTTCAGGACCAGCAGTCTATCAGTTCTGGGACAGAAAGTAACAAGATCAGAGAATGTAAAATATAATTCGTTCATTTATATTTCTCTTGAAAAGCAGAAAAATCACTGTGAGTTATTGTGAATATACGGAGTCAACTTCAAGCACAATTTGCTTACTTTTTTTAAATGATCAATGATATGTATTTTTAAATTGTGTAATATTTTCTAAAGATCTCCGTGACTTTTGCACAATGACTGACATTTGAGTAAAGCCTTTTTTGACATAGATGTCATTAGACTTGAATAAGTGGAGATGAACAAATCCATCCATTAATTTGGTAACAAACACAGGAACCTCGGAGCCTGGACTCTTTTTCTCCCTTCAGGGATATTCTAAGCAAAATTAAAACCAGAATATATTCTTACAAGTGATCTATGATCCTTTCTGTCCCTGAAAAAGATTGAAATTAATGAAAAGGGTCCTTTCATGTTTTTGTTCTGTGTAGTAGCAGCTGTTTTTATTTAATCAAGACTGTAAGACAAGTGCATTCCACTATGGAAATGATTTTTAAGATTTTCTGTGGGGAAACAGTCATCCCCATTTCCCACCTACAAATCCTAAACTGATCTTACTCTCCAGTAATTTATACCTCATATAAACAAGTCCAGATTTCATTTAGAAGTCTCCTGACTCCTCCTAACTTTTGAGGTAGGATTTATGGATATTCAGCATTCACTTCAGTGGGACATTCAGTCACATTCAGTCTATCAAAAGAAAGTTCAATTGGAACATTGTGGTAAAGTATACAAATATTCATTGAATATTAGTGTTTTTTTGCTCATGTTTCTTGGAGAAACTTGTGCAATTGGCACAGCATTGCAGGACATTTTACATGTGAACCTGAGATCCTCAAGAAATCCTGGCTTCTCTGAACTCAAGAAGACAATGAGGCAATGTTAATTTCTGGAATGCAACAATACAAATCTAAATACAACAATGTAACTCGAGCTAGTCACAACACTTTGGGGATTTTTGCTTGTTTCTTTTGTCAAAACTGAACAAAAACTTTTAGCTAGGATGTTCAACTTCTCTTGTCACAAATGGGACACCTACTTAGGCTGTTGATTGGGAAATTTCATTCTAGGAAATTTGTACCTCACTGAAATAACTTACTCATGAAGTATTGCTGGATGTGGGTCAATTTCCCCTTCCCCCTTTAGTTCGCAGGTACTTTACTAGTTTTTTGCATACTCTGCATTTGACACGTGTTCTGAAAGCCGTAGAAACTGATTTTTGTTTGGTTGGCTGTTTGTTTTTAACAACACAATTTATATGAGTTTAAAAAGTCAAAATCGAAAGCACACTTTACTTCAGTCACAAGAAGAATGGCATACAGTGCCTTATTTCTTGTTTACTTGTTAGTTGTGTTTCTTATATTTAAGTTATTTCATTGTACTTTCCTGGATTTCAGAATGAGAGAACTTATTATTAAGAATCCTGTATTTCATTATATTTTTTAAATTAATTTCTCTCTGGTAAAATGAATCTTGCTGCATCTACCCTGTTTATCCCAACAGGCAGAAACATGGGCATGTTCCTGCTCTATGACTTGAATACAGGTTTGGTCATATTTGGTAGACTCTAGACAGAAGCCCTTTCAAGAACATTTATTTTTATGTTTTAAACTATCTAGGGGCAGGTTATGAAAACACACAATCATTTTAAATGACTGTTACCATGAACAAATTTCTGAAGGACTAAAATTTTGTGAGGTGAATTCACTGGACAAATATTGACTGCATTTTGTGGCTTTGACTCTTGTGAACAATGTTTTGAAAAAACAAAAACTTGTACTTGCAGTGTCTGTGTATTTGGAAAGGCTTTCAATCAGCCAAATATTTAAGGATGATATGTACATTAAAAAGAGATCATTGAAATATATATAGAAATATTTAGAAATAAACTTTTTAAGAGAATAGAAATAAACTATTTTAGAAATAAAACTTCAATTAATTAATTGAATAATGATTGAAAAAATGTCAATTGCAAAGACAGTATTGACTAAACATTTCTCTTTTTTCTGCTTGGAAAAGAGCAGCTTTATGCATTGTATCATTCAAAAATGAGGAAACTCTTCTTAATTACTGATTATAGAAAGTTTCCTAAGTAACAGATATCAAAGTTTTTAAAAATACAATTTATTTGGCAGATTAAAAAGCGTGCAAACTAACTTTTCCAAGACTAAAGAATGTCTTTTCTAATGAAAACAGCATATTATATGATTAGAATCTTAAAGCAACAATTATGCCTTATTTTTGTGACATCTTGTGCCTTGTGTCTATTTTTAGTCTGAGAGCATTCTGGGACCAGTAAACAGATCAATTACTCTCTGGAAAAACTCAATCACCTCATTGGAATAAGCATAATGAGAAACAAAAGATTCTCTATCACTTGAAGATTTTCAATCAAATTATTGTTTTGTTTTAAATGATTCCTTGCTCAAATCACAGTCCTATGCCTTTGGTTATGTTTGAAGTTACTTAATTACTGCAGTATTTCTGAGCTTTCTAGATTTCTTGATAAACACTCCATGAACAAATGAATATATGGCTTAACTTCGATGTGAAAATAATTTTGGATTAGAAACAAAATACTCTCATTCTTCTAATGAGCCTAAAATTAGCTAGCATGAGTTAGCACTAGTATGTCCCTTCAGTTGATATGAGAATTTTTTAGTTTTCAGGCCAGTTGCATCAATAAATTTTCAACAAAAGTATACATTGGTATTTAATGTAATAAGTTAAAACAAATTTGACAATATCCGTGTAAACATGACAGGGTCCTAGCAACAATGCTATTTTCAACATCACAGGCCTTTTAGACATGTTTTCTGCTTTAGTGTTAGAGAAATGGTCCCAAAATCATCACATGTCCAATTTCCTAAATCTATGCACTGTATCCTTTTTTTAACCACAGGGAATTATGAATTACCATCTGCATCTGGCATGAAACCTCCACTACAGTACTGGGTTCAAAACAATTCAGAAATTCAGAACTTAAATACTCAACTTTATCTCCTTCTCTTGAATGGAGGGAGAGCAATGGTATCTCTTCCTGGGAAAGTTGATTTTACTGTGGTTTCTCTCATTCATCTGATCAATGGCCTTGAACATAACCTGAGCCTTTTCACCTCCACAAACTTGTTATCGTGCCATTTTAAAAACATATATTCCTAGCAGCACAAATTCACTTTTTCATCATACCTGTCATTCTGCAAAAATATACTGACCAACAGGAGAAGAACTGCATTTTTTTAAAATTTCATCTCTCTTTCTTGTTTAAGTTTTCTATCAAATGATATTTGGAAAAGGTAAACTGCTGCCATTAAAAAAAAAAATATATATATATACTTAAAGTAGGAGAAACCTCCTTGTCTGAAGCTAATGCCTTTAAAAATATTGACAATGAAAATCCCAAAAGTAATTGATTTTACTTTTTGAGAGACAGTTTACCTTTTCAATGTCACAAATTCAAGAAGTCTTCCCTTAGAGTGAAAGGAAATAGTTCAAAAGAAGTAAACAAGCAGATAACAGCACATGGATTTTCAAATGCTGCTTTCTACCCTTCAAAGACATCTAAGAGATTGAGTGTGGTCCTTTCTCTCTCCTTTGAGATCAATATCATCAATTACACCAACACTGAAACAATCTTAGAAATCTGAGTGTTTGAGCTATCTCCCAGAAAATACCCAACATTTTTTTAAAGTGACCAGAAATGAGTTGGCAGAAATTACTGATTAACTTTAGGGCAGTAAAAGAGCAGGAAGTTTGTTAAGCATTAATGAATTCAATGTCCTTTTGGAATGCTGCAGCACAAAAATGTATATCTCAGATCAAGGTGTAAAATTCTGTAAGCCTGGAAAACTTGCACTTTTATGCCATGGTTCAAGGTATTTATTAATCAGTAGTTACAATCATCTCCACTTCATAAGTTAAAAATTATGTTTTTTCCTAGATTTCATTATAAATCTTCCATAAACAAAGGAACACATGATGAAGTTACATAAATAGTTTTCCCTAATTATTTTACTTTTAATTAGTAATCTTATTTTCATTACTTCAAAATTATACAGATTTCTGTTTCGTAATTGGAATATTAAGGGGGTTCTTGTCTGGAGGTGCTGAATTAGCTGAAATGAGCTGATTAGGAAATCCCAGTTAGGCTGGAAAATTGAAAGCTGAGTCATATCTTCTACAACTGTTCCACTGCATTTTGCCTAATGCTAGGCAGCTAAAAGTGAATTACTTATGCCAAACCCCATTCTGAAATTAGTGGAGAAGAGAAATCTCTAAAATTTGTTCTGATGACCTGCTTTGCATGCCCCTCCTAACAAGAATACTGCTGTTTTCTTTTCAATGACTAGAGTGAGAAAAATTTATTTGGATTAAGCAATGGATTTCTAGATGAATCTAGATGAATATCGATTTACTAAAGCATCACATAGTTCTCATGGACAAGGTCACAATGAAGACTGAAACATTTTGGTACATACCATTTCCTGCACTCTACCAAAAATGGTAGTATATATTTACATTACATTACATTCAATGACATCCAATTTGTTATACCACCTGACGGTGAACCATTTTGACCCCTCTTTTTATCATAAAGCTCTCAGGAGCCCAGAGACACTCAGTGATTTCTCATTTAATAAAAAACACTGAAGAATTCAGATTTTCATGGAAGTCTGTCTTGAGAAAACACTTTTCTGGACTCTATATCATAACTGAGCTCCAAGAAGAAATACAGCAAGGACACGCTGAGAGATGTGATGTGTGACACCAATAGTTACCAGGAAGAACATCTGGGTGAAAGGGAAAAAAAAAATCTTGTTAGTTGCTCTTGATGTTCAGGACTAGAAATTTTAAGCCAACTAGGAAGCATGAAGAAAAGATAAAAGGATACAGAAATGAAGGAAGGAGTGTGAACAAGACCTCAAATGCTCCACTGGGTGGTGAAGCTCAACTCAGTTCTATTCCTCATCTTGTTTTACTCAACTAATAATCAGCATCTTCCCTCTTCAGTATGAAAATATGGAAGAAATTAGAACATTTCAATACTCAGAAGATAATGAAGGAATGGTGTGATATGTGGCCTGGTCCATGCTCTGAAAACAGGAAAACATCTGAAGTCTTTGAAAAAAAGAGCTGATTTTGGTGCTGGATTCGACCTAAATGAACAGTTCTGGGATGACTTTTAAACCCACAGCCTCATACTAAAATGGCTAACAATCATGAATTGTTATTTTGGTGAAATTTTTGTTGTTCTCCTAAGCTAAGTTCATAAAAGAGTTGGCAGTAATTTGGGGGGAATATAGGAAGATTGTCTGCAACAAAGCTATATATATATATATAGCTTACGTTATATGAAACCTATTAAAATTTATTTTGTAAAAGAAAGGCAGGTTATTGAGGGTGGTAGAAAAAAAAACAACTATTTTAAACAGGTTTTGTTAAGGGAAAAAGTAAGCATAACCTGAATATGAAAATTCTAATTCTTCTGAGTTTATTTCAGATTTTTAGAGGAAAATCAATTCCTATTTTTAATTTGGTCTGATCCATGCTCTTCAATTACTGGTGGTTCTTGCTTTTATTTGTAAAGCAGTCTTAACCTTTTCAGAAAGACAGTATTAGGTTTTTGGATTTACTCTGATAAAAGAAAGTTGGAAGTGGACACATATTTCTTAAATTTCAAAAGATAACTGGAAGTGATTGATTAAAATCTTGGTTATCAACTGATTCCATACAGAATTTTGCATTTTACATACAATTGCATTTACTTCTTCGGTATAATTGAAATGATTTTTAGATAGTAGAATCTTCACTTCTATGCACAAAATGATTTTTTTCAGGAAACTTGAGCCATATTAATGAGAAAATAAATTCTGCTATTTTTTTCAAAGTTTCTGTTCCTCACAGGACTGGATTAATATGTTGATCTACAGTTCATTTTGATCAACACTTTAATATATTATGAAAGATTGCATGTAGCAAGATCTTTTAATATGTTCTCTGATCTTCCCATTTGTGAGGCAGAAAATGTTCCAGAAGGTAGGGCTTTTCAAGTTGTGTATGTGCTGTTTAATTATTTAATCCCCACTTAAACCAACATTATGATTTTATGTGCACTTCTATTTAAAGCCATGGAAATATACATTGACAAAGTTTTCTTTTTCTTTTTTTTGGACAAAGTAGTAAAAGCAAAGCAGTGTGTGAAGGAGGAAGAAAGCAAGGAACATAAATCAAAGATGGTTTTTTTCAAGTCTCTGGTTGATTATCACGGGGACGGGAGGAAAATTTTTTCCTTCTACAAAAAGAAACTTATTCTTTGTATTCTTTGAATGAAGAACCTTAGCCTTTTTCCTTTGTCTTCTCTTTAATGCCATTAGTTTTTTGCAAAGAGAAAGAGAGAGCTTGTATACATACACTGTATCCCTATAGAGTTAATGAATTTTCTGGTATTGGATCTGTCATTACTGCTTAGATGATTAAACTAACCATTTAAGATGCCCTTTATAGAGAGTTATTGATCTCATTAATAGATTAAAAATTAAATGCATTCTTTTACCCTGATATTCTTTGCCTTCTGTCTACAACTCTTTAGTTAGTGTTTATGCACTATTTATTCTCTTGCAGGCAACACCAAAAAAAATGGAACTATAAATATCTTTCTCTCATGCAAAATGGTCTCTGAATTTTTATTGTATGTATTAAACTTCAGAAAACTGGCAACCTGTTTATCCTTGTGGAACAGGGATATTTTTGAATGGCTCTGCAGATTTGGGTGTATAAAAAGAGCTCTGTCACACAGGATAAGATCCTGTGCTGCTTTTCCCTATGACCTGTACTAAACCAGCTTCCCTGGAAAGGAACAGCCAAGGTAGCATTCAAACATCAATTTAGTCCTCTGCCTCCTGGGTTGTTCTTAAATCTTGTAAATTCCCACAACACTGAGGCAAATGGACTTGCCCAAAACAACAGGCTGCCTTATAAATTGTATGGAAACTCTACAATAGTCTGTCCTGCAACCTACCTGACCCCAATCAACAGGCTCCCTGTTCTGGGATTTGAGTCTTAACCTTAAGAATCAGCCTTACCTCCTGCAGTTTCTACTCAGAATAGGTCTTGTCCCAGACAGACAAGGTCTTACAATGCTTCTTTTTAAAAAAAAATATATTTTTAAACACATGATACAAAGAGTAAATAAAGTACAATGCCCTTTGAATTAGATGCAAGAAACACATGCATATAATTCTGTTAGCCATTAAAAGATACATGTATTCAAAAGAAGGTCTCCAGCCATTGTTCTGAAAATAAGTGTCAGGTGACCAAATCTACTAGGAGAATATCTATTAGCCTGCATAGTTCACTGGAATAATGGCCATAGTCTTGAATTACATTATGGAATGTAATTTCCATAGCATAGTGACATGCTACATTCTATAATCAATTATTTGATGAGTTCAATCAGAAAAACTAACAAATGGCTTTGAATAAAGAAAAGTAAACATGAAAAAATACAGATAGGGTTGTTTTGGGGGATTTTTTTCTAATAGGGTTAAAACTGGTAGGAACAATACAGCTAAGCATAATATGGGTATGTTTCATAAGGTAATAGCTGGACAGTGGTACCTCTTTCACTGCCTCCTTCCTGTGCCTGCAAATCATTACCCTATACTTGAGAAATCTTTTTTTGGAAGAGATAGAAACACTTCTTTTTGCTATCGTCTTCCTTACAAGAATGAGAGATAATAGAAAGAAAAGGTGCTTATATACTGACAGATATGTGCAGGAGGAGACGAGAGAAGACCCAAATAGTGGACTAATGCAAATGCATTTGTGTTTTCTCTTAAATATTTCCATTTAAGCCTATTTGTAGTTTCCTTCTTCAATCACCATATAACAGCTTCCTTGCAGTTTTGTTCCACATTCATTAATTGCAAAGTGTTTTGTTACCTACTGTAAACCCTGTCTGCTTTAATTTCTTTATAAAGTTCTTTCTTTTCTGAGGTTCCTTTACACATGCACTCATAAGCATAATGTTTACAAAATGAACCTTTTTTCTTACTCTCTAGTAGGCAGCTAGGAAGTTTTCCTGTTTTCTCATGCTTGTACCATAAAACCAAAGTTAATCAATACTTTGTTTGTCTTTTAAACAATCACCTACAGGATAAGCAAAAGTGTCCTTTTCTTTACAGTACTGCAATTTTATTAAAATATATCATGTTAGGGCAACGTTTACCAGTTCCTCTTACAGGTAATTGCTAAGCTTCCCAGGGGAATTCAACACTTAAAACATTTTCTTTCTGTTATCAACAGTTCTAAAAGGAGAAGTGACATGGGAACAGTTTGAGAAATAAAGAACTGTTTTGTTTTTTTCAAGATTGCCATCTGAGCCTCCTCGGAGGTACTAAGAATAAACAGACACCAAAACTGGGACTGGGGCAGTTTCCAATGCAAAAAAAGGAAGGATAAGAGTGAGATAAATGCTGTAGAAAACTGTGGTCAGGAATGTTCACCATGATAAAAATAGTCTTGCCTGTTCTTGTTGATAGGAAGCTTATAGCCTCTTTCCACTTGCAAAAATGAAAAATATTTTAAAGAGGAAAATTTATTATCACATTGCATTTCCTTACAAAGAAGATTTCCTCCTGGAAATCTTTTCATTGCCATTTCAGATTATGTTTTGCATCCATGGATCTCAGATTTATTTTCTTGTGTAAATTGGCAGTTTGCATGCAAGCAGGTAGCTTTAAGATGGTTGAGTGATCTATGTGTCAAATACATGCTTAGGGAAATGGATGATGGAGGAAAAAAAAGAGATGGAAATTCCTAAGAAATGATTTGTAAGATATATATCTTCTAATAAAAGATATTGAGAAAGACAGAACATGAATCAGCGTAGCACAAAAGTAGTGAAAAGGAAATTTTAGACATTTCTTGTTATCTCCAAGGAATTTGTGTTCATTTACTCTTTGATGCAGCTGTGTGCACTTGAAAAGATTTTAATTTTTTTCTATTTGATCCCTATTAGTGTTGATTCTCAGATTATTGTGTAACATGGACTTTAATTGTCTTCTACTGAAAACAAGGAAAAATTTTAAGGATATAAAAAAATATCTGTATTCTGATCAACAAAAAAAATCAGGGAGGACTGGTGTGTTTTAAGCAAGAAAAGATGTAAAAAACCTAGGTATATTTATGTGCTAAAAAAATCATTCTAAATAAGTAATTAATTAGCAGGGGAAACATCCACAGCAGTCACTGGATGAATGGTTCACAGGGTATCACCACTCCACTTGAAAAAAGTAGGGAAAGAGTTGAACAGAAATAAAGGTGACCAAACTGAACTGGGAATAACAATCTTCTTTCTGTACTGTTGTTTGTCATGAGAAAAACATGGTTTGCTCTGCTATGGGATTAAAAGAGTCTGTCTTGCTAGATCAACAGCTGGAGAACTGAAGCATGATAGAGAAGCATGAGCTTTAAGTCTCAATTTCTTTTGTTTTTCCTAATTTAAAGTAATTTACTATAAAGTCCAAATGGTCTTTAACAGTGGTTTGTGACATGGGGTTTGACACTTGGATTGGCCCATGGCATGTTGGAAGCCTCTGAGAAATTAATTCCTTAGATTTTGTCCCTGGGGTCTTAGAATGCCCATTGTCTAATTGGGATTTTCAGATACACAGTGTTTACCATGTTCTTTTATGAAACACTTCTACTTTTAGCATATAAAAGCACACTTTTAAAAAAATTTTAATACCAATAAATGTTAGAAATCAGAATCAGTTCATATAACAAGACTATCTGAAGCACAAGTACATCCTTACACAAATTACATTTAAATTCAGTTTTGAAGTATTGAATATGGAATAGCAAAGCCAAAGGATCTCTCTGCACTTAGTATTAGGCAACAAACAGCTTAAAAGATGATATTAAATTAACCTTTTCACCATAAAAAAGTTTTATCCTTCAATCTTTGTTTCATTGACTACCTCTGCATTTTCCTTTTAATTTCCACCCCCCTTTTTTTTCCTGTTTTCTTTTTTCAATTGTAATAAGAATACAGAATAAGGAGTTTGATTTTGACTTGCAAATCTACAATACAAAGTAGGTTCAAAATCAGGCAGTACAATTACACCCACTCCTACTTGGAGTGAACCTACTGCGTGAGTAAGGAGCATTTCTGTAGTGGATTTATTCTTGTGTCTCATTCTCTTTTGCTCTCTATATAAGCTTTCTACAACTAACTGAAAGGAGGCTGTAGAGATGCGGGAGTCGGTCTCTTCTCCCAGGTCACAGATGATAGGACAAGGGGTAATGGCTTCAGGTTGTGCCAGAGGAGGTTCAGGTTAGATATTAGGAAATATTTCTTTACTGCAAGGGTTGTCAGGCATTGGAATGGGCTGCCCAGGGAGGTGGTTG
>JAOXNG010000021.1:109330481-109340841 GCA_028566535.1 Scolopax minor | reverse complement strand
GCCTGGGAGAGTCAGCTCCGGATGTTTGGCAATTTCTGAGCCCCGGCCGCAGCAAAAAAAGAGAAAAAAGCTGGATCTGTACCCTATGATTCTATTTTAGATCAATGTATTTATTTACTTACTGCTTCCTTACCATCTCTTAACAATGTTCGGTTAGAAGCGTGACATAACCTTGCAAGTGATCTTGTTTTACAAAACTAAAAACATTTATAGAAAAAGACCCAAACTTCCAAATTAATTAATCTTTCTTTTCTAATCACCACAATTTTTCTCCAAGATAGGAATGTGACTTCCAGCATTTGCATAACCATATATTAATATACTCATGTCAAGAAAACTTTTCCTCTTTCTTTCGCAAAACTGAAATGTCAAAAGCATCAGCAATAGAAAAGTCATTCTAGGGCATCTTTTCATGTTTTTCCAAAGGTAATTAAATTGCGCTACTTCTGATTGTATTTCCCAGTGACAATGTTGCAGTTGATTTTCCACAGAAAACTGTATCTGACAAACTGTTTGGAGGGAGGATTTCCTTGGGTGTAACACCCATGTCTGTCCCCATATACAGGAAAATAGCTACAGGAAATATAGCAGATGTCATAAGAACTCTGGAGACACATCTGGACTTTTGTTCTGCAGGTTGTACATGCTGATTGCCTTCCAGAAAAATTCATGTTACCCCATACTTTTTAGGTATAGAGCTCCAGACTAAATCAGAAATCCTTCGGATTTTTTCTTTGCGACTGAGTATGAAGGCAGAAACATCTAAATGGAGAGATATTTTTTTATCATAACTTTGTGTTTTTCTTAAAAATTATAACTCTTATTAAAATCAATCAGCTCATTTGATTGCCTATTTTTTATAATGTCTTCTGATGTTGACATTCCCAATTATTCTTGTGCTATTAACAGAAGAAAAAACAACAGAATATTAAAAACTATAAAATAAAAAAAAAACAACCTGTGAAAGAAAGAGTAAATTAAGGTCTTGTCCTGGAATTTTTACACTTGCATGCTATCTTTTCATATCTTTTTAGATATGAAAGAGTTCTTTAGAGATATGATAGAGTTCTTTTGAGATGAAGATAGAGTTTTCTAAGAACTTATTAAAGACAATGAGCTGGACAAGTGCAAAAGACAGTGGAAAAGACTTGATGATTGGATCTTTTCAGCTTGGTATAAACCAATGTCAAGCTCTCCAGTTGTAGAACAGACATAGCAATATTCTATATTATGTCTTAAATCAGATAAACAATGTTCAAAGTCTGCTGCTGAAATTAAACTGCAGACAGCCATTAAAATCCAGGAGAAGCCAACATGTTCTGAATCAATGAGGTTTCTTGCATATGCAAATTTGAATACAGGGGTACAAGCTGGTTTCCAATGCTAACACACAGATTAAAGTTAAAAATTAGTACCTAAACTTATAATATATTTGGGTTTAAAGACATGGAACTGCTTCATGTATGTGAATGAAAACTATAAATATACATATAAACTAGTTATACATATAAACATGTACATAATAATGTATTTATAGTTTTTTAATATATATAAATATGTATTTATTACAGAATTCACAAACTCATGCTGGTGCTGCCATGTTGCTAGACTGAATTTGCAGTACCCCTAACAGTGAAAAAATGATGCTGCTAATAGACCTGGGTTTTGAGGATCACATTATTGGAGCTTGTTGTAAATCCTGCAACACTCTGATTCATTTTATGTTCATCAAAGCCTGACAGGGCCTGAGGGTGTGAGACAAAGCCTGTTGCAGAATAAGGAGCAGAGGATGAAATAATCCTCAGAGACAGTCCTGATTATTGCACCATCTTTACACAATTATAAATGGAATGAGAGGTTTTTATGAAATCTTGGCTTGACTTCTGTCCAGATTTTTTTAAAATTATTCAAGAATTAAATTAATTGTTTGCATACACAGGGTATCACAGATTTTTTATTAATTACATGGCTGAAAAAATAAACTTGAAAGTGTATTGATCAAATAATTTTAGATACTCCCAGGGTCTTAGTTATGCTGCTTTTTCACCTTTCTTTCAGCCTGACTGATCTGAGTGGCATTGTGATTCCTCCACTAATAACCTATTTACTAGTATTCCTTTAATGGATGCTGTTGTTCTTTTTGAGCCAGTGTTTGTTAATTACTGGTGTCAAATGGAAATGTGCTGTCATCCCAAAAGTTGCAGCTGCTGCAGCAGAAGGACAGCAGCTACTTTGGAAGAGTTGCAGAATTAAGATCGTGGCTACTTTAAGCCCTGCGTGTCCCATGGCACTTCTACAAGCACAGAGTGGACTTGGCTTTGTTGTCCAGCTGAACTGGAAACATGTAATGAGATTTGGCCTAATTATAATTTTTCTGTAGGTGCAGTCTGCCATGTTCAGCAACATCTTTATCTGCAGTATATGAAAATAATAAAATATTTAGATATTAAATCTGGTATTTTGCATAAACTTCAGGAAAGATTTTTTTCCTCTTTCTTGACAAGAGAAACACTGCATGCATTTAAAGTGTTGGCAATAATTCCTGTTAATGGGGCCCTCACTACAAGAAAGATATCGGGGTACTGGAGTACATCCAAAGAAGAGCATTGAAGCTGATGAGGGTCTGGAGCACAAGTCTTATGAGGAGCAGTTGAAGGAACTGGGGTTGTTTAGGTTGGAGAAAAGGAAGCTGAGGAGAGGAGAGAACTTATCATTCTCTACATCTACCTAAAAGGAGGTTGTACAGTATTGAGAGTTGGTTGTAGAGGGTTGGGAGTTGGTCTTTTCTTGCAAGTAGCAAGGGATAGGACAAGAGGAAATGGCCTCAAGTTGCACCAGGGGAGGTTTAGATTGGATATTCGGAAAAGAAGTTTGCACTGAAAGGGTTATTAAGCATTGAAACAGGCTGCCCAGGTTGAGTCATCATCCCTGGAGGTATTTAAAAAGCAGGTTGATGTAATGCTGAGGGAATTGATAGTGATAGATTAACGGTTAGAGTCAATGATTTTAAAGGTCCTTTCCAACTTAAACGAATTCATAACTTAATTCAACTGCAATTTTCCAGTTTATTTTATGGACCCTAGTTCAACATATTTTCCTTTTCAGAAAATGGTTGGGTACAGATAATTTAAGCACAGTTAAACCCATTTTAGTTAAACAGAAGATAGACTGGAAGAAATGCACATTGTGGTTAATTATTGCATCTGCATTAAGTGCAGAAAATAAAATCTACACTGACTTCAAATAAAACAAAAGTCTAGGGGAAAAAAGTGCATATACTATAAAACATTTGAAGTAAACTCTAAGCAGGCAGACTAGACAGCAATAAGGCATCAACATGACATTAATTACACCTACTTGAGTTTTGCTTTGATTAGTTTCACCTTTCCCTTTTACAGGCTCCACCAAAAGAATGACTGAATTTTGCTCATTATTAATTTTATGTTTAAAAAAAACTGTTATTTTTGTTAGTGCTTTTTGTTTAGTGCATAACGAAACAGAGATTTTGCACTCATGTTTGTAAAGGGCATAATGTTGGGCAAGCACAACAGAAATTCACGTTTATCAATGGTTCTTAATAAAGCTAATAGGCAATATGTTCTCTGCAAGCTTCTCCAACACCACCAGAGGCCAAAGGAAGCTGCTATTGGTAAAGCTGAAATAGGCTTAGGCAGAGCAAAGCCAGTTGTTGCTGACAAGCACATATCTTCATAGTACCCTTGCTAGCAAACTATAAAAACTTGGAAACCACTGACTGAAAAAGAAAACTAGTTGTTTTGGTTTTTTTTTAATGTAAGGTCCTCTGCTTCAGTACCCATTTCAGGATCCCTTCATATAAATGGACAATCAAGACAAAGAAAGGCAAAAAATTTGTCCAAGTTCTCAAACCCTAATTATGAGATCAGTCTTCTGCTGATTAAATATATCCAATTTTGTCATCTTAACCTAGACACCTATTTACTACCTCATAGTTTAGAAGTAAAATCAGAGCACTATAGAATTAACAATGGAAGGATGTTTGATGAAACATGATGACAGCACACAACTGGTGTTTGGCAGTGAGAGTTGTTTTGTTCCATCTGATCATGTATAATCTAACACACTGCATCCAAAGGGAAAAGAAAACCAACAAACTTTGCATCTTTAAGTCTTTTTAAGACTAACATAAGACAGGGTATTCAGTCTGGAGAAGAGAAGGCCCTCGGAACATGTGATTGTGGTCTTTTAGTACTTAAAGGGGGCTCATAAGAGATATAGGGACAAACTTTTTAGTAGGACCTGTAACAATAGGACAAGGAACTTTAAATTAAGGGTAGATTTAGGCTAGATATAAGGAAGACATTTTTTACAGTAAGGGTGGTGAAACACTGGCACACGTTGTCCAGAGAAGTGGTAGATGCCCCATCCCTGGAAACATTCCAGGTGATGTTGGACAGGGTTCTGAGGAATCTGATCTAGTTGAAGATGTCCCTGCTTATTGCAGGGGTTGGACTAGATGACATTCCAACCCCAACTATCCTATGATTTTACTGATATTTGTTGTACTGTTTACTGATGTTGTACATGGCAATAGTTTTTGAGCCTGATGATCAAATTTACTCAAAAATAAAATACAGCTTATTTATATTTTCTCTGTCACAGCATGACCATGCATTTCCCAGTTGATAGGCAAATTAAGAAAAATACTTCATTTATATACTGTAGCAAAGGTATGTAAGCCTCTGGACTGCCTCAGAATATCAGGAAATAGAAACTTGATGATTGTGATCACAGTAGAAAAACATGTTGAAGCCTGGTCTAGCGTCAGAGTACCAGAAAATATTTAATTCCATGGAGTTTAAACATCAGTGTTGGTGTAGGGAACTATTAAAGCTTTTTCATTATTGCTGACTGTATTCAGCTGACTCTCAAGTGGGGGAAAGCAAAGGGGAAGCACAGATTCAAAAAAACCCCAACTGATCTATGACATATGTAACACAGCTATTTAGTAGAAGCTGAAGAGAACAAGAACTGTTTTGAAATAAAAATATGCTACTGTTTCTAGTGTTGTGTAGGACTATACAAAAGAACAGAAATTCTTTTGTTTATTTGTTTGGCTTTTTTTTTAAATAGAACACAGATATGTTCCTTCCTCTACTCTTAATAAAGAACATTCACCACACAGATGCATCTGAAGATGGATTTAGGTAATTACAGCTTTAGAAAGGCTGCTCTCTTGTATAAAATAACCTTAATACACATTGGACAAATTTATTTTGGGTTTGATAAGGTTCAGGGATGGAATAAACATCCACTTGACTTCAGATATGAATGTAGTAAAGGTTTTAAACTGTACTATAAGGCTCACCAAGAAAATGGCCTTTTCAAGATCTTTCTTTCTTTTTTTTTTTTTTTTTACCTACTTCCATTTCTTCCCAGGAGTGGTATAATGAGGTCTCTGATCAAAGTAATTAGGGCTTCTAATTAAGAGGGGAAATCACACTTACATATGGTATCACTCCCAATTTCAATTAATTACTCTAGACAGGAATTTATTCCATATTCTCTTTCTGACAAGCTGCAAAAGTCTTTATTAATTAGTCAGTTTTTGTCAAACATGATATTCTGACAGAAGAAGAGAATTGGTATTATTTTAACATCAAATAGCAACCGAAGTTTAAAGGAAACTATGCGGACATGGTAAATCTTTCACATCTGTGAGTGAGTACAGCTATGTCCTATGTCAGATAATTCTTGACCTGAGAACATGGATCTGCTCATGGAAATCACAGTGGTTTTCCTGCTGATTTAAAACAGAAATTGATTTGTATTTATATAGTTAACTAAATCATCCCACTTATTTACTTGCCATGAGGTCCCTGGAAATATTCTAAAACCATTTCCTGCCAAAATAGGATCAGCTCTCTGCACCTGTGGTCAAGCTGCCTTTACAGCAAGTTGTTTGTAAATAAGACGGATATATTTTGAGCGGTAATACTTTCTGCTTAAGAAAATGAACATGTGACATGCAAAGATGAATTTGTTATTGGTTTTGGTTCTGTTTTCAGGAAGAAAACTGAAATGTCAATCATAAATCCCCCTGCATATTTGGACAGCCCTTATTCACAAAATTTCACTGGGAGGCAGACCAATGCAATAAATATCCCTTTCTGCCACTGCTTATTCAAGACACATTCACATAACTAGGTTCTGGATTTGCAATTGACTGAATTTGATTGAAGTCCTGTTACTTTGTAGCTGTGCAGTTTCTCAAAGAAAGACTGATTAATGGTGATCTGTGATATATTTTTACTTCTGATTTATGTTCAGCACAGGATACAGGAGCACAGGATAAAATTCACTACAAGCTGTTACTAAGCAATGGTTGTAGAAGACTGAGTAGAAGTTAAGGATCTGTCTACTTTTAGAACCCTAACAAAGCATTCATCATATCTCTGACACCCTAGCATTCTTTCACAATCTTCCCCTAAGCATGTAACTCTTCCCTGATTAACAAACTAGAACTAGTTTTTGATCTCAGATAATCACCTTAAATTGCACATAGTCAGTGGTGAGAACAGGATATCACCTAAAATGAGATTAATCTACCACCGCCTTATTTGGGTTAAGGGAGGCTCATGTGGTCAGTTTAGGTTTGGCCTTTAAATTACATAAGATAAATTTTGATTTGAGACTACATCTGTTCTACTACTGTATCCATAAACTAAATAACGCCAACCATCTGGACCTTTTAATTATTACAACAATCCCTGGCATGCATCCTCCCTGGGCAAATCACGCTTTCCCAAATGGTTTCTGGAAAGATTCTCAGCTACCATGGGCCAGGAACCATCCTTAATAGAAATTCTGCATGCAGCATATCTTGTCTAGGAGGGTAAAAGAATTCAGTGCATGGATATGTCCCACCCATGCCAGCTGGCCCAGAGAATGGGTCCCAGCACTGCTCAGCTCACTAGTATAAATGCAGCTTCAGCCCAAAAGCCACTCTACTTTTCTCCTCATCAATTTTCTCTGTGTCTCTTCCTTCTTTTATGTCATACATTCTTGCTGGCCTTTTAGACCTGGTTCACTGCACCTGACAATGTTCCTCAGGATGATGCTGTCAGCTGGAAAAAAAAAGAAAGAGAGGCTAGAAGGTGAATGCAAACAAATCACATTTGTCTGCATGGCTTGTAAAATGTGAATGACCTTCTTTTCCTTGTCTTTTTCGTAAGACTTGGAAATCAAAAGTGAAGACATGAATGTGGCAGTGTGAAAGAGGAAAAATATTGTAGGTACAGGTGTAACTCATCAAAGAGTCTGTCTGTTGCTGACACCAGCTGGCAATAAGCATAGAAATACTGTTTAAAGCACTGTTTAAACCACCAAAGATCCTGAAATAGTTATGCAGTAGAGGGTATGAAAGTGTCTCTGTATCAGGATGCAGTCTTGGGACCAGAGGTAAATAATAGTTAATCAGAGGATGCAGAACAGGTTATCTTAAGCTACAGGATTTTTAAATCAATTATATTAGAACATCTGTCCTAGGATATATTTCTTCTCAGATTGTCTGTAAATGAGGATGTGTTTTGTCCAGCAACAGGAAGCACCACCTCTTACATTTGTTTTACACTGTTTAACTAAAATAATTGGAAAATATTATCCACCATATGCTACTTCATTTCAGTGAATTATAAAATGTACAGAAGCACAGGCAGAGCAGTGATTAACAGTTAGCTTTGTTTCAATGAACACAGATCCTGGCATGCTGACACAGAATGATAGCAATGCTGCCTGGCTAGGATTCCTTCCATCATTAACACCAGTGCGTGAGTAGGATGTTATTAACACTTCAGAGGAGGGACTATATTTCACTTTTGGAAGCAGAGGCAATCCTGAAATAACGTCTTGATATTTACCAGCATATGTAAAACTAGCTCTTTATCTTAACTTATACCGTTTGTCTCACACTGAAGTTCAATGATTATCTACTGTGGCCTCTTCACAGTGGTTCTGTAAACTGTTCTTTTATCTTAATGTGAACATTCTGAGACATTTAATTGCAACTATCTTGCAACTTATAAAGTCTGTCTTTATGCCTGTGGCTCTTCACACCATGTCTCAGTAGTCCAACATGCTTTGTCTTATTTTTATTATGCATTTTCCTATGCTCCCTTTCAACTCATTTGTAGAAAGAGGCTTTGGCCAGCAACTAATCCCTATGCTGCCTTTGGGAAGCACAATATGTATCTAGAGGAGCTTCATTCCCATTATATTTTGAGCTCTAGTAATTAGCCAGTTATTTGTCAATTAAAGAGTTCTATAACTCTCTTCATATAGTGCTAACCTAATCTGAATGTTGTGTGAGTGTCTAGCACAAGTGCAGGTGTGTCCCACCTGCTCTACTCCTCATCACATTCTGTTTACCATTCTGTACAGCTAGAGTGCATCGTTTCACACTGTCTAATGGAATTAAGCAAACCTGGAAAGGCATTTTGCTAGAAAACTCGATACATTTATTGGTAGTTCAGAAAAACAGGGAGAAAACCACTTGCTAATTTAGCACCAGAACAAAAAGTTTTTATTTTGGTAACCTCCTCTTTTGTCTGGGAAGTGGCATTGGTGTTGGGAAGAGTCCTTGGTGTTACCAAGCAAGGACTATATCTTGGGGGAAGCTCAAAATACCTTCACTGCTGACTAAAATTGGCTGAGATCATCCCCTGCACATCAAAAAAAAATCAGGGTGAGTGGCGAGCCTTAGTAAATCAGAATGTGATATGGCTCTACACAGAGAACTGTGTAGGATGGGTGTCCTATCTGTCATGTTAAATTCCTATAGGGTAGGGAAGGAGTTGTTCAGGGACACCTGGGAAAATCCACAGGGCATGTGAGGTCTGATGTGGGAAGAGGAAACCTATCAAATCATTTGGGAAACACATTTGGAACCATCCACTCTACAGATGACATGGATTTAAAGAGAGATGCCACAGTGACATTTAATGGCTGTTATTGTGAAATATTGGAAGTATAAATGTAGGAGGAAAATAAAGTGTGAAAGAATGTGTAGAAAACGCCATTTCCAATAACTATAGTTGTGTTGTGGCTGAGTTGTAAGTGAGATCTTGTTGGAAGAGCTATATTTGTGCTACTTTGCTAGACCTTTTAGAGGGTGGGTACGTTGTTTTTGAGGCCTAGCTTTTCCCACACCCATTTAGGCAGGCTGGGTATTCATAAAGTGTTCTAATATATGCTCAACTCTACCTTTCTTTTGATTATGAACAGATTGTCATCTCAGTTAAATGAAACATTACTTATTTCAGGTCTGCTTTTATTCCCCACCTCCTTCATCTTTCTTTGATACATTGAGATTTTGTGCACAGATATGAATCTCATTTTCTCTGAGCATCTCTCTCAACCCCAAAAATAGATGTGTGATTTACCCTGTTGGGAGATTTCCAGGAAATAAAAAAAAATAGAAGTTTTTTGATCCTACACATGCAACATGTTAAAACTCTTCAGAACTTAAAGCAGAGAAAGGTTTTGATTGTGATGAAAAACAACCAGAGCAATGGTCAGGGCTTTTAGAGCCAGAGGCCCCACACGTCTGAAATGGTACTCATATGATCAGTCCTGCTTTGTTCAGTAAATGAGAAAATAGGCTGATGAGAGGGAATGTGAGTGCTGCAAAATAAAGACGAAGAAGACAGCTACTGAAGCACTTTAAAACATTAAAGAAGATTTTCAGAAAAGATCTCCTGTCAACTTTTTCAGATGCTTTTGGATGACAATATAATTTTGCAATGTTTCTAGTATATTGCAATTTTTTTAAAAAGGACAAGGGAAAGTTGTCTGGACAGACAGCTGGAGTTTTTTATGCATTTTTCTTGTGTTTTGAGCATGAAGAAAAGAGCATGTTATAGTCTTCTTTCAGGAGACATATCAATGGCAGTATTGTATATCTGTGTTATTTATATCCATTCACTTGTTTATATGTATTTTTTCCATAGCCGTATGAATTGTTGTACTATTGCAAATTAATTCTGATCTATAAATAGGAATATATATGCACATATTACTCTTGTTGAGGTTTACAGTGAGAAAGAAGTAATTGCCTTCTGGGTTGAGAAAGGGACCATTAAGTAGTATTATTACCCACTGGAGATCAGTATTTTAACCAAACAGAGCAATGGTTTCACCTATAAACCAGAAACTCTAGGTGTTTTATTATACCTTTTAAAGATGTGTTTTCCTGTGGCTTCAGCTACTTTCTACTTAGACTTCTTTCTTTTAGCTTGCTCAGAGACCTCAGTTCTACAGGCTGGAAAATGTTTTTCATCCTTTACAAATTGATGGGGGTTATAGGTAATAGTAGCCATTTCTC
>JAOXNG010000021.1:109317419-109330381 GCA_028566535.1 Scolopax minor | reverse complement strand
AAACTTAAAACATCCTCCCATTTCATCAGAGAATGGCAAGGGAAGCATAGAGATGGAGCTCAACTGTTACTCCCAGCTCCTTGCTTTGTCTTCTGCGTTGATCAAAGATTGGAAAATTTGTTTTTATATAAGTAGGCAGCCTATTTCACTGCCGCTTGATGTGCTTAATCTTTTGGCTGTTTGGCTGAAAGACGTCCTCGCCTTTTACGTATTGAAAACATAATATCCTTTAACCTACGTTCTGCAGAGTTGAAATGAATTTTGTGTTAAATATTTCGTTGTGGACCACATCTCCAGCTTTTTATATGCCACAGCGGTCTTGTGAGGTTGGTTGGGTTTTTTTTTCTTCTCCATTGTCTGATAGTGAGGTCATTCTCAGTCCTCTGAGAAATTTTATTCCCAGCCAGATGCGGGCCGTATATTAAAAGTAGCACCTGTGGCTAATATCACAGCAGCTTACCATAAATTTACATGGTAACTAGGATTATATCTGTCAAGACTGTTAAAAAATGTCTAGATTTAATTTTATTTCCAGTATTGAAGGAGCTCTCCAACATTTTGCTTCATAACTATATTTTAAAAGTTAAAATCACTCCATTGTTAAGTTTTATAGCACTCCCAGTGCCCATTAAGTTGATTTGTTAAATGGGGGTCAGAATAAAGCAAGTTGGCTACAGGAGGATCGGAAACCAACCCATTTGTGACAAATTTAGTCCTCGCGTGTGAATCTTCTCAGAGCCTGGGGACTGATTGGATTCAGGTGCAGCTTATGTCAGTTGTGTTTAACCTCAAAGCCTGAGCAGCCCCAGCCCCGACTGTCACTTCTGCTAATCAAAAGATGAACCTGTTTTCATTTGTTTGGGGAGGAATCGCTATTTTTAATGTGGTATCAGTCTGCTTGCTCCCTCTGCTAGAGTTTCCCTTAGATTGGCTGTTGAACGAAAAGAAATTCTGATTTTTTTTTTTAATTTATTTTTTTTTATCCGCCTAGGAAGGTGCTGGTTTTCATATAGTCTTTCCTAAACTGCTTCGTTTTCCATTATCCTTTGAGTCCTCTCCCATGCGCTGTGATTTGTGCACCTGCAAAGTTATGAAAGTATTTCTGCTGGTAGTTATGTTGTTCACTAACTTCCCTGCGTTTATGAATACAATAACCCATTTACAATAAATCAGAATTATTTATGAGTGGGTTTACAGAGTTGAGAAAATCTTTGTATCTGAAAATAATGAATTTCTGGCGTATCTGCCTGTTGACATTTCCCTTTATTAGAAACTGATAGTGGAGTTTTGGGCACTGGCACGGGCTGAAACGGGGAGGAATGAGTGTCTCGCAGCGGAGAACAGTAAAAATATATGATTCCTGGATGGTGACACCTGCCTTGAGTTTACTCTTGTGAGCGACTGAGTAAATAGCACTATGGCCTCTGAGTCGGTGGGTCGGAGGGTCAGGGTGCAGCTGTGGGACCTGGACACCATCCACTTGCCCACACCACTGGCCAGCACTGCGTGTGGAAGGCAGGGACCTCTGGGTCTGGGCGAAATGAAAGGAGAAGTTCTGGGAAGATGGTTCCTTTGAGAACTTATGAGTCTCCTTCCTTGGCCGAGGAGGAGGAGGAGATGATGCTGGTGCCCTGGTCAGTGTGCCCAGCAATGCTTCCAGTCACCTGGCAGCCAGCAGTGGAAAGTTCCACGAAGCTAGAAACTGCATAGTGGTGGAAATATGCTCTTGGGTTGTGTCTAGGCAGAAATTAAATCCTTGGGGCTGGGAGCTGTGAAACCCAGGATTTATTTTCTCCTCATGGGCAGCATGGCTGGTGGGGTACAAAACCATAGGTAAATGCAGCCAGGGCTCCAGAATATTTTCAGATCAATGTTTTTCACTTGGCAACGTTTTTCTGTTTTAAAGAGAGTTGCCTTAGTGCATCTGCAGCCTCTTTTGTCTCTTAAAGTCCTTCACAATTAGCTTTTCCTTCCATGTCTGGGAACCAGACTGGTCACTTTGTGACAACTTCAGGTTGTAACGCGTATGAGCAATTCATGGCTGGTAGAAGTCAGGCAGGTGATGAGCAGTGATTGTTCCTCTTTATACCACAGAGCATCTTGATTTCTCTTTGGCCAGATCCCACCACCCTCCTGTCCCATCTGCTCGTGGCAAGTCACAGTGGTGTCACCTCTGTAACATCATCGTGGCGGTACCACCAGTATCCGTCCGCCAGGATTATTTAAAAAATCACATCATTAATCATATTAAATAAAATCAATGAGATTTAAGTTGAAGACTCGGACTGAACATTTGTCCTTTGTCTCCTCCATCACACGAGATGTCCCATCACAAGTGTCATAGAAGCTGCATCAGTTTAATTTTCCTTGTGACTTAACCATCATGAGGGATGCTCGTTTTCCTGATGAGCCAAGTTGTATTTCTCCTTAGAATAAACCATTATTTTATTGTTTATAATTGGGGGGGGTGTGGCATTTCTGATTGCTGAGTTTGCCCAACCAAGTAGACCTGTTGTATCTCCATTTTCCAGGCTGCTGCTAAAATCTGCCCAGCCAACCTTTGGGCTGCTCTCCCGTGGGCTCAAATACAGAAGCCTGCCTTCAAAGGTGGATTTAGTGTGACTCAAGTGAAAAATATTACAGCGTTTGCCTTGTGCTTGTTTCATGCATTGATCTGAAAGCGCGAAAGAAATTATGTGTCCAAATGCCTTTTGGGTTCCACAAGTAGATGGTTTGTAGATTGGGAGTAGAAGAAATGTTTCTCCCTTTTTTTTTTTTTCCAGCTGCACAGGTTGATTGTTCACTCTGTTTGAATTAAAGAGAACAAAAGTACGGGCCGTGCGGGCAGGGATCCGTAGATTCCTACCAAAGAGAGCAAATGGGAGCAGATCGCCTTGATTTTAACTACAGTTTGGGCTCTTTCCTTGTTAAATCACCTTTGGAAAATGAATCACCTTTGGAAAATGAATGGAGAATTCAATGGGTTTGAATTCTGTTGGCTGCCTTCATTTGGGAAAATACAGGTGAGACTGGCGTTGCCTTTCCTGAAGAATATGCTCAGTTTGATTTTTTTTTTTTTTTTTTTTACCTTTTCACTTAAGGAAACTTGGTGTCTTGCAAAAACCTTGGAAAAACTAAGAAAACTCTCCATTAAAATTTATTTTTACGGGGGTGCTGGAAAAGTGCTGATTAAATGCAAACAGCACATCTCTCTGTCTTGGTTGTTTAACCTCTTGCATCCACTTGCTTTCGGAATACGACCCGACTAGGTTTTTCAAACCATAAATTGCTTTTTACACCAGCAGATCTCACTTTCTCATAGTCCCGCAAAGCAGAGACAAGCTTTGGGATAGTCTCCTCTGCAATTGTAATTAAAAATGGACTCTGGCTGGCAGAATAAACTGAAATAAACCGAATAAACTGAAATAAAACGCCCCTATTTAAAAATTAACCATTACTCACCAAAAGCACATCAAACCCACTTAGCGGACATCCGTTAATCCCGCCGTGAGCCGTTTCAGGCTTTAATGCACACTGTTTTACACGTTAAGGGTTTTGAAGTCGCGGGCCAGCCCTGACCTTTCGCATCTGCTCCTCTGGCAGTAGGAATCTCCGCTCGCCGCTCCCCGTCAGGGTGGATTAACGTGACGAAGTGCAGCGCTTCTGCTGGCTGCAATTTCGGGTTTTTTGATCAGAATTATTTCTTTCCCAAACAATCACGGTTGGCTAAAGCGTTACATCTGCTCTGCGAAGCCACTTCGGGCGGTTTATCGGGGTGAGGCGGGTGCAACCTTATTCATTCCTCTTTTATAGAACTACAAACCAATATGCTCTTATGTAATTGCCTTAAAAAAATTCTGTGCTATCTTGTTAGTTTGAGAGAATAAATTGCTTCAGAGCTCTCTGCCCTCTTCCTTTCTTATATTCTTTTTTTTTTTTTTCATGTATGGCTGCAAATTTGAAGTGATGTGAAATACGTGATTCTCAAAGTGACAGAGGAATAATTTCTTTCCTGATTGGCTTAAGAGAGAAAAAAAAAACATAGGAGCACTGAGAGTCAAGGCTAGTTCCTTTTTCCAGGGGACTACTTTTCCCTGTAGTACAAGCAGTATTTCTATGGGCATTATTTCTTCTCCAAGAGAGTACAAGGGGTCAGCAGAAACCTGTAGCTAATGTTAAATTGTATTTCCAAAAGTTAAGCTTCCTGTGCTAAAAATTCATCATTTCTGTGGAAACTTTGGTTCCCTCTAGCAACATTATACATCACTCTGGCTAACACTGCAGAGAACTGCCAAAGGCACGTAACAAATGCAACATTAAGGGCACTGTATATTCACACCTTCCGCTATGGGGAAAATCAATGCTGACAACTCCTCTTTCAGAGGCCAGAAATTCCTCTGAAAATGCTTTCAGTGCAGGTCTCCAAAGACCATGAGATTGCTTAAATCTTTGATAGTTTTGAGAGTGATGCATATTCCTACTAGCAGGGCAGGGGAAGAAGCAATGCTGCATTTTCTAGGGTAACTGAAATAGTGTACTGATTGCTTCTGACCACATGAGGAGACACGAGACCCAATCTGTGATACTATTTAGCAACAAACAAAAATATATGACTATGTATTGTCAGAAAAGCTTTAGCTTTTTGCCCACATACATGCACTCACCTCCCATATTGAAGCTATAGAGCACAGCGAAAGAGATGGGTAAGAAAGATGAGTACAGGAGGTAGGAGTCCTCAGACTGATCCTGACTCACATTTCTGCAGTATAGGCATCAGGTGAATAACAGCAAAGCTCAACTTGGATATCATAGAGGTCAGCTTAATGGGTATAGTGATGGAGCCATGACCACCCCTCCTGCTTCAGTTTCCATGTGCCAGCTTCTATAATCTTTCAGCACAAAAGCACTAGGACTGGAAGTATGAGTTAAAATGAGAAAATATCTAATCTCCATTCCTTGCATGCCCAAGCATACACTCAGGGACTTGCCATTTTATATCACGCCTTGGTATCTGAGTAGCTCAAACTAATCCATAATTTTGAGGCAGGAGGAGAGTCCCCTGTGACTGGTTCAGATGATTGTGCATTTCAGCTGGTCGTTTGTTCTCTTGTGATTTCTAAGTAACATTTATCTTGATATCCCTTTGGCAATCCTGCTTTTTATATCCAGCATGAATTTCTGCAGGCTTGTAAAGGCATATAGTCTACTACATCTGATCTCTGATGATTAACTATGCCTTCATTTGCATATTACTTGTATCAGAATAATGTGTGAATTTCTACTTTGTCCAAATAAGACATGGTTATGAAATGGTGCAGTGCCAGGGAGACCATGTAGACAAATATTAAAGATGTGTGTGTGTTTTTTGGGAGTGAGGAAGCTATTAGGCTAATTCTTCATATGGAAAAGAGATCATGATTGTGGTGCTTCCTCTTGAGCTCTGATTTTTTTTTCCTGTCTCCCTTTGATGGACTAGAAGTAGCAAAAGGCAAATTCACAAACATTAAACATTTATTATTCTCTTGCAGTCTCTGATTAAAATTGGCAAATTTACAAGTGATAAATCAGCTTTTTTTGGTACTCCACTGGAGAATTAGACTATTAAACAGGCCTTTTACTTTACTGAGAGAACTTCTGACTATTTTGGGAAAGAGGAAAAATAGGAGGAAACAATACAAGGAAGTAAATATATATTATAAGTGTGCATGTGTACATATGAATATATATAGCGTGTATTTTATATATTTTTTTTTAAAACATGAAAATCTTTTGGGTTCTGATTCAGATCCTGGTTCTTTTTGTTTCAGTCAATCAGGGAGATGTAAGTAATACTGCAATGCTATAGATTTTATCGGAAAACAGCCTGGTTTACACAGATACAAGAGTACAAGCATCTATTATTTCATTAATAAATACAGGTCATTATCATTATCTCTTCTTAATTATTGAGACCTGGGTCAGTCTTACTAAGGGCTGATGTGCATGCTCATTGTAACAGGCAAATCCAATATTGCCAAGTGTCCTTGGGATTTTGCCATCTCTTTTTTCTTTTCCATTCAGTCACACTCAGCTATGAAGGATGTAGGTAATCTCAGCAGATACAGGTCTCGTCTCAGTGGTATCAATTATTGAGCTGCTGTGCTCTCTGGAGTTGCATTTGCTTTTTTTTTTGGACTGACAAGAAGAGTCTTGGCTTGCTTTAGATTCTTGGTTCCTTGATCATAAATCTGAGTGCTCAAGGCATCATGAGCCTGAACCTTGTTATTAGAGATACACAGTAGTGATACTATATTCTCATAATAAGGCTGATCACACACAGAATTGCACAAACCAATTCAAAGAGTAATCTGAAGGAGTTTACAGTAATTGGTTATAGATGTCTTCTCACTCTTTCTCTTCTCCCACTCTACAGCAGCTAACACAAGCTTATTCATGTTCCAGGCAAATAATAAAGGTTGTGAAAATAACTGAACTGGAAGATTTTTATTATTTTTTTTCTAATGAGAGGGTGTTACAAACCTTCTTTTGCCTGGGAATCACTTGTAATGTTGCTCTGTGTGCATATTTACAGCACATTTGTATCAAGAAGTAAAAAGTATATATTGTTTTGTAAGAACATCCTAAGACACTGAGTGTTATTAGTCACAAATAACTGCTGTCAAGAAAGGCATCTCAACACAAAGGAACAGAAGCAGTTGTTCTAAATCTGTTGTGGTATGTGTACAGCCTGTCATTTGTTATGGAGAAATAATAATGGCACAAAAGTGCAACTCTCTAGCAGACAGCAATGAACTGTCAGGGCTGAAGATGCTGTGAATGGATGAACTGCTATGTGTTTTCTGGAGTTACCCCTGTGTATGTTGTTCAGTTTGGCTGTAAAAGTCTGACATAAAGATTGATGTAACTCTCTGGCTGCAGAGTCTCTCTGAAAAGCTGATCTTAGTCTCTTTCAAGAGGAAGCTTGTATTCTGGGGAATTACTGCATATAATTGGTGAGGTATGACATACTTTACAGAGGTCTGATGTACACCTGTACGTTTGTCCAGGTTCATTCCTTCATTGCCTTAATTCAGATGGACTTCATTTTATTTGTTGATCAAAGTCTAGAGAAGATAAAAGAAATTTAAAGGTTGGTTCTTTGAGCATATATTTGTTTTAAGAATGAGAATAATTTCTTCTGCCTTCAACAGTGCTATTCACATAGCTAATGTTAAAGCTACTCTTGCTCATCTGGACCTTTTTGTGAGTGTTTTTCAATTTTCAGTGAAGTTATTATGAACTTTTATATTACATTTGATAAAGCTTTATCTAAAGCCTTACATACATACATGGAGATTAATGTCTACTAATTGCAAAGCTTTCAAAGTACCATAGTCCTTTTACAGTTGATCTACTTCCAGTTAATTATCAGTCTCAGTAAATTTATGCTAAAAGCTTGGTACAAATAATGAGTCAAACAATAGGATTTTTACCTGAGGAAAGAGTGTGGGATTCAGTCCAAATTTATATTCCCCATCTCTGGGAGAAAAAAAATTAAAACCTGTATCTCAAACTGCTTGAAAAAGGATAAATTTTAATTGTGGCTCATTTATCAAATCTGAAAGGAGATGAAATCTTATTAAACTTTTATTCATATTAAACTTGTCAGTTCGTCTTGTCTTGGACTAGTTTTGCTGAGTTAAAAACTCACACTTTGCAACTTCATTTTATTATCAGTGCAAGACCACAGGGCAGTCATCTTTTAATCTGGCATTATTAAAAAATTGAATGAGAGAAATAAGTACTGAATGTTATGATTAGAAATATTTTTTTAAGTAAGTGAAACAGTTATTTTTATTGTTTTGTTATCTAAATCAATCTTAATTCACATATCTGCATGCAATAAAATAATTTTTAAATTATATCAGGTCATACAACTTAGCTAAATATTGTAAGTTTTTAGACCAAATTTTGGTTAAAGAGAAATTGATATCTTTACCTTTTGTGTATTGTGCCATATGTAAGTATTATATTTTAATAGTCTATTCAGTTCTTATAGGGATCGCTCATTTCTTGTTTATTTCAACCATTTGTTTCTTCAGTGTGTCTTGTAGAAGAAATGAAAAAGGCAAGTAATAAATTAAATCCCCTTCTTTCTACAGGGGCTTTCAACCTTACATTACTTAGTTGCTTTTGAAAATCACATTGATTGTCTCGTGTTAAAACCTGATCATTAGTGCAAAGCACCACTAATTACACAAGATCCCTTCCAACCCTACAATTCTGTGATTCTGTGAATTTGAAGAAAGAAGTAACTGTCAGGTAAAAAAACAGCTAATTGTTCCCAGAGAATATCAGTGCAACACAGAGGCAATGATTTATCTTTTTATATGCCACATTTTGCCCTTCGGAGGAAGCAGGTCAATCAAGCTCCTTTGTCACTAGCACGTTCTTCAGTCAGTGTTTCTTTTTGAAAGGACCACAGACTGAATATGCCTTTGTATTTATTATTACACCAATAAAATATTTCCTGAGTGTTACACCCCAGATGGGCATCTGATCACAGTATAAGGACTTGGGAAAAGTATAATGGTTTCAATTTGAGACACAACATACTTTTTGCATGATCTTCAATAAGCTATTTAAGATGTTAAAACTCATCAGAAAAATTGGGTTATTTATGCACCGATGAGGTATTTTGACTATTATAGTAATGGAAACAGAGTAAATATGTAAACCTTAGACAGAATCATAAATTTTGTTTTATTGCAATAGTCTAAATAGTTACAATCTCAGAAAAACAACATGCTGAAATAAATTTGATCTGATGATGAGCTGTGAGGTAGGTATTTAAATGCAAGGTTTGAATATTCTGGCTCCACAGGGTGGCTCAATAAAGCCGTACCAGGTAAACGATGATAAATTTACACCTGATCATTTAACTCTGTATGCATTTTGTTAGGCTTACAAGTTGTTGGTGAAATGTCTTGACTAGTGAATCATGTGTTTTCATACTTGTCTTTTGATATTTTTCAGTTTCTGCTTTTTGGAGTCAGCTCCAAGGCCATCTCTTAACAGCTGATGTTCTGATATTCTATCCTATTAAAATGTTTTGGGGTTTTTGTATGAACTGTGTGAGCTCTTATACACAAACATTTTCTTATTTACACAGTGTAGAAACTTGGAATAAAGCAATGGGTAGCTTCAGATTTTACATCCAAGCATTAAAAAAAAAGCTATTTTCTAGATAGTAAGTTAAAATAGACTGCTGCTTTTAAAAACATTTTATATGCTTTGTTTGTTATAATATACCAGAGAAATGGCCTAGTCAGCATATTTGATTTCTTACAAATGTAATGCATATGAATAAGCTTTGAATAATAAGTAGATCCCATAAAATACAATAATTAACTCCTCTACACATTGAAGGTTTTATATTTTTTTTATTTCATAAAAATAGGGTAATTATTCTTGTAAGGACTGAAGGCTCTCACAATTGTGCTCATAAAGATGCAAAAGAGGCAATCCAGAGAAAAGGCAGCAAAGAAGAATGGGCATACTGAGACTGAAGAAAACGAAAGTGACAATGGAAATATGTGTAGTTATGTGAAGTGAATGACATACAATGGCCATTTTTGATAGCAAACGTCCTAATTAGATCATATGCTCCAGGAGAGACTATCATAATATGATATCAGTAAGAAAATAAGCAGAAATTTAATCTTATCAATTCATTAGATAAATATTAAACAGAGAGGGAAAGTTTGAAAACTGAAAAAATATAGAATCATCTAATGATGGAACCATTTAGGTTGAAAAAGACCATTAATATAAGTTTTCTGGAAAACATAATTCAGGCATGTGAAAAATAATGAAGAAGACAAGAAATGAAATGTCTCAAGATCAGTGTAGCAAACAGTTGTAATAGTGAGGGGAAATGGAGTCACCAAATTAATGAATCAGAAGATACAGCCTAAAATATTAAAGTAACAGAAACATCAAAACCTTCACAGGCAGCAAAGCAAATGGTCATCAACATCAAAAGGAATATGAGAATATGCTTACATTGATGATTAATGCATAAAACAGGTTATTTTCAAGAGATTCTAAATGGATTTGGATTATCATCGTAGATATTGCATTGCTGCACAAATCTTTTTATTTGCAAATAACTATGCACTACAAAGAAAACTTGCTCAGGGATATGGATTAGTGTTGGGTGGTGTTTTGTGTGGTGTGGGTTGTAATGTGGGGTTTTTTGTTGTTTTGTTTTTTGTTGTTTTGTTTTTTGTTCTCGTTGGTTGGACTACATGATCTTAAAGGTCCCTTCCAACCTAGGTGATTCTGTGATTCTGTGATTCTGCAAATGCTATTGAGTAGCTGAATTAACCATCTCTTAATAAGGTGTAACAAAATTCTAAAGGTGACTAAACTATGACTGTCTACACAATTTCTGAAACAGTGCTTGAAAACAAGAGAAAGTGGTAACTACAGTGGTTTTAATTGTCTAACTGATGAAGAAAAAATACTCATCTGCACAGCATAGCTTTATCGACAGCACCAAAGAATCCTTATACAGGTTATTGTCTATAGTGGAAGAAACTATACAAAACAAGAAACAAAAATTAAAAATGTCATATTTCTGAAGGGGAAGATTATGTATTTTGAATCCTTTAGAAGCTTTGAGAATAAATTGCTAGTAATCATTAATCATTTTGATGCTTTGATGCTTTTCATGAGAGAACTTTATGGAAGAACAATGGACAACTACAGCAGAAAATATAGAATTTTAATACAGAAGACATCAGAATTTTCACTTTACATTTGTCATTTCATGAATGGTATGCAAAAGTTTTCCAAATAAATTGTACAGTGGCTTAAAATAACAATAGAGGACAAGTAGTAATGTTAGGTGCTATTCTTGCTGTTGAGATTGGCTTTAGATTGACTCACGGAAGTGGAGAAACTGTGGAATTTGGACTGACAACGGAAAACCAGGAAGATTTGTGGACAGTGTAGCTTCCTCCTTTGAAAACAATCCCAAAAACTAAGTATCATACCTCTTAGAAAAGATAAACCAAAACCATTGCTGAAGAATTTGTTTGTAGCTATGGTGTTCACGAAAGAAAAGTCTGCAGGAAAAGTATTAGATTGTATCTAAAACATAGCCTGATACTAGCTATTGTAAGGAAAATTAACTCTATCCCAGCCAAAATCAGCACAAATGCACGCAGGGAAGTGCCTGCAGAAGGCAGTTTGGATTGCTCCTCCCTTGAGAAAAGGCAAACTCATTGATGGGACCTGGGTGTACTTCGTGGGTAGTTCAGAAAGATGGGGACATCTGGCATATACCTCAGGGAGATTTAGCCTTGGAGAAAGAATAATCTGTGATGTGAGTTGTATGTTGCAGGAAGTAACATAGCACATATGACCTGACAACACAGTGAGCTTCACAAAGAATCACGCAAGTACAGCAATGAACCAGATGAAACGTAAGTTCAGGCATGTGGTTAAGTGCATACCGGCATCTAAGCATTTTCAGGGTATTTTGATTTCTTTCCAATGCTTTTTTATTACCGCCGTTCCATCAGGACCGAAGTATTAGGGCTTATTTCTCGTTCATAGGATGGTACTAATGTGTTGCTTCAACACAGCATCCCCCAAGCTGGCTGGAGGACGTTAGTAAATGGAAAATTAGCTTTCTAGGAGCTGGTGGTGTGCTCCGTGCAGATGGCAGCGTGTCCTCGGCTGGTGGGACGTTCTCATGTTCCTGCTGCCCTGCCCCGTTGAGCTCTTCCCACAGTAATTACATCCCTGCAGTGAACTCCCTTGACCTGCCCTGTCGGCTCTTACCGCTTGAATTTTGCTGTACTTGGCAGCCCTGGTGTCTCATTAACCGGGCTTGAAGGGTTGCAGCTGCCTCTTTGGACAGACAGAGCCCGTCTGGTAACCTCTGCCCATCCTCCCCACCGCACTCAGCCGTCTTTGGTCACTGTCAGGCTGGGCTTGGACTTCATCCCGGTCACCTCTCCAGGACATCGTGCTTCCTAGAGGCTCCCACAGGTTTTCTGGAGGTAGTAAATTCATAGGAAAGAAGATTTCTCAGAAGCTCCAGAAACTTGGAAAAATGCAGTGTCATCATGTCACTTCTTCAGGACTTCAGGCTTCTTGCACGAAGCACGGAGGGAAGGAGTACTGAGAAGGGAGAGGATGCTGATTGCAGTAAAACTTCCATATAGTGTAAAATAATGTAATATAGAAGTTCTTTTGTAGGTCTAGTTTGGTTCTCCTTGAGGTTGTCACTCAAAACAAGTGGGTACTTCATCCTTACTTTGTGTCATGAGTCAAAGCTCATGCAGATGGTTGCTCAAGCTCCATCATTTCTTCTTGTTTCTTTTTATAAGTTTTTTCTAATGGGGCCAGCTTTGGGCTAATGACAGATTTGCCTCGCTTCTTAGCCCTTGAGTCTTCTCCTCTCCTCCTACCTTGCTTTTCTCCCATTCTTGCATAGAAAAAAATGCCTTTTCCCACGTAAAACCTCCCTTTTCTTCCAAAGCTTTCATCAAAACTCCTTCTTGTGAAGTAGGAAGTAGTAAAAAAGGGTTTATGCTCAGAGTTTCCACTGGGTTGTGTGCGTTGCGTTGTCAAGGCTGGTTGAACAGCTAAGTCCTCCTACCCAAATGAGAATTTTCCGATGGGCTGCTGCTCCCTCTCCCTTTATTCCAAGGATTGCGTGGTCATAGGAAAAACTGAATTGATGTACAGTAGTGGTGCGATGGGCTCAGCGTGGATCAAACGGGGCCAGAATATAAGGAGCCTCACAAATATCTTTCATAGCACGGAAATATGCGATGGGTTTGGGTAATAGGTTTTCCAAATGGAAAAAGATGTTGTGTATTTTTAAAGTGTATGCTTCAGGCTACACTGAAAGCTTGCAAAGAAAATTTACTTGAATGAGTAAAGTGAAATTTTGTTGCATGGAA
>JAOXNG010000021.1:109273258-109285732 GCA_028566535.1 Scolopax minor | reverse complement strand
CATGTGAAGACAGAATCATTGGCTCTTTACTTTTGTCTAGGCATTTTCTGATTTGCATATAGGCTCTTCTTCCATGTTTAGCAGTTGATTGGCACTGGTATCTGGGCAAATAAAGTCTTGCTATTGTGCTACCTTACACTCTTTTTTGAAAAATCATTTATGATTTGTGAAATTATTTCTTTTTCCAAAACACAATGTAATTCAATAATTAACTTAATATAGTTTAAAATGTATCCATGGGACTTAAACACTGATTTTGAAGCACAAATAATTCTCACAGTGATCAATTTGCTATTTACACTGAATATTTTGAAAAAATAAGTGTAAATAAAAATAAGGGCCAATTTTATGAAAGCACAAAGAGAAGCAAATGCAAAAGTCTGCTGCAGCACTATATCTTGTGATATATACTGGAGCTACCTATGTAGACACACAAGTCTATATGCATAGAATATCCCACCACTTCAGAAAAATTCACAGGTTTTGCCACATCACATGTTCAAGCTCTGTATTTTGCAAACATGAAGAGCACCTTTGGATTGCGAACTGAAAATTAATGTTGTTGGATGAAATGGGTAACACAACACCTCAATAAGGCTAGATGTATAATAATGTTTAATACTCTAATGGAAAAAGCTATAATGAAATCTATCATTTGTGAAATTAAGCTGAAGGAATTCAGATTAATATTGAAACATAAAAGTTTAATCAAGGATAATTAATTGCAAAAACTATCTTTCATCATTTGTTGTAGTTTTAAATCAAGACTGAATGTCTTTCAAAAGTCTATGATGTAGATCCTATTGAAATTGTCTGAGATTGATATTCATCATAATTTTTTCTTAAGAAATCTAAGAACCAGCCACTAGTACTTACATTGTTTTATAATTTACGTAATAAAAACTGACATCAATGTTTTGATAATATGGGGCAGCAAGAACTCCATTAATAAAGTAACATAGTTACAAATACAAGTACTCAAAGTTTAAAAATGTCAAAACCCGGTTTGGCAATACAGAGATTTATAAATCCAGCTATATTTTTGTGTTAACAGTCAATGATACATACCTAGCGCTAACTGACACCTCAGAATATTATACAGCTTTTCCTAAAGAAGGCAAGGCAATGGGGATTTGTTAAAAATTTCTTGAAAATTTTTTTTTAATATATAAAGAATGAAATATGATTTTGTAAACATGTCAATCATTTTTATGTTGAAACTTCAAAAAAAAAATAGAAAACTTCAGCTCACTTCATTAAAGTGGACAAAAGTGGAAACGCTTGAAAAAATTTTCTTACAGTAGAAAATTTTGATCAATCTTCTCTCTAGATAACCTCAGCTGCAAGTTTTTGTTATTTAGTAGCTATAGAAATCTGCCTTAATAAATAATGGAAAATTACTATGTGTATTTTAGCTCTCTGTGTTTGTTCATTTGGATAGGGATTCATCTTACCCACCATCAGTTCTCAAATAGCTAGGCATCTTATCTAAGCGAGTTATATAACCTCCTTCCACAGTCAGTGCTAAGATATAGGTGTCTCCAGTGTGTGATTTTTCCCATCAAAATCTAGGTCTCAGGATGTCATCTATATAGCTTCTTTAAGTGCTTCTCCCTGTCTGACTGTAAAAACAGCATTGGTGATAAGCTTAATTTAAACTTATGGCTTTTAAATTGCTAAAGTGGGATGTGAAACTCCAATAGTTTATGATCTCTCTTAACAAAACATTCGTAAGAAATATCTTGCAGATCATAACCCAGTCCTTCAACATAGGTTTATGTGAATAAATCCTAATTCATGCAAATGCTCATGTAAATGAGCATTGGCAATGGAGCTGGTTCCTTCACTGGTGGAATAACACTGATGGATGGCAAAGCTGAAATGACAACACCAATTCATGCTAATCTGCCCTGTCAGTGATCAGACCCAACTGTAAGTCCTGTGGCAAAGATCGGTGTCTCCTTATATTAATGACTTAATATTTTAAGCACATACTTCTCAATGAAGTGGTAATACAACCTTGAGTCCTTTTTATAGCAAGTTCTATAATAACTATGAACATCATTTAAACAGTGAGTTGGTTGTTTTACCCGTAGTATATTGAGACAGCCACCCTTCTGAAGTCAAAGTATTTCAGTGTTTTCAATCTACCTGTGCTGTTTTGACTTATCCTGCAATTTTTTTCATAAAATAAGTATTTGTGTTCCCTAATTAGATTGGAAAATTAATTAACTGTGTCCCTGGTTTATTATAGCAGCAGCTGCACATACAAATGTGCATTTGTGTAAGATGTCCTCCAAACTTGTTATAGCACTCAAAGTATACTAATTGTCACCTAAATTCCCCATTGGTACATAGTGTCAGTTTACCTATTACTATTGGCCATTATGTGTGAACAGAATAACAGTTTGAACATTGTAGATGTTTGTTTTGGAAATTTCTAGCATGTTTTGTAAATAGAAAACACTGTTATGATAGAATTCATTTGGGAAAGGAAAAGGTGAGAAACATGATAGCTTTGGTAATGCAAAAGTAGTATTTCCTTTACTCATTGTAGCGTCCAAGATATGCATAAAACCTTGTCACCACTGAAAACAATGGCACAACTGTCATATTCTAAAGCAAACATTAATCAATTCTATTTGTATCAAATATCTTTTTATAAAGCAACTAAAAGTTATAATTCAAATCAATCAGCAAAGTACAGAAAAGTGAAAGAATAAAGTGAACATTTTCAATAAGACTAGAACAGGAATCACCACATTAAAATGTGGTGAACTATTTGTAGCCAAGTACAAATCTAAGATTTAATTCAGTTATTTAGTATTTCCCTCTAATCTATAGAAGGAAATACACATTTGCAAAGAAAAAGTCACTTATCTTAATAGGAGGGAAGAGATACTTCTTTCCCTGCAGTGACTAGAAGAGTCTAACTTAAACTCAACACCTGTCTTTCAGATGGCTACTTTGATTCCTTGGCATCAAAGACTTATTCCTACTGATGGGACAAGATCTGTCAACCATATATATAGTAGATGGTCTGAATTTCTTACCACTCTCTTAAATTTAGATCTAGTCATAACTACCAAAGTTTTAGGTTCCCCAAGAAGTATGGTTTAACTTCTGATCAGGGTCAGTACTCTGAAGGAAAATTCAGCCCAGCCTGATGTGCAGAGAAGGTGTTTGCCGAGAGTAACCTGCTGGAGGGCTGGCTCTGGTTGGCAGTATCAGGGCTTGACATACTACACCACAACACAGAGGAAGACAGTACCTGCTCCTCCCTCCAAATACAGCCTTTTCTCTGTGTTAAATTCCAGATAAGGTGAGATGTTAGGAAATAATAGGGATAACTGTGGGGGTTTGATTGTGAATATGTGCTGTGTTTTTTCTTGTATATGTGTGAAAGTATTGCTCAGCATTAAATAAAATATCAACTGATATTCCTAGAAATTCTAAAAATGGGGTGTCATTACCTTTCCTTTCTCTGCTAGTACATTTTGGAAGCTACTAAATGAAGCTTAATTTTTCACTTAAACATTATGTTTAAAGTTTACTTTCACTGTAACTGTGTTTTGCTGTCATAAATTTCGAAAGCCCGAGAATCCACCCACCTCAGATAGTTGTCCGGAAGGTGATGAAAACTCAAAGTATGTGCTGTCTTGACAGCATCAGCTGAAAATAATAACTATCATCTGTGATCATTCCTGGGCCCTTGTTGTTAGGCGGTATTTCTGACAGACTACCCTGTAAGTGACTGGTTCACTTTTCTGATGTTCCCAGGGGAAGACCAAAGAATATGCTATTTCCTTGTCATCTGTGTTAAACTTAGCAAAAACCATTTATACTGGAAATGCATCTGCAGTTCATGTACGTATACGCAGCATACCTGTACCAGATAGGGTTTTTTTTTTTCCTGAAGATAATTGTTGTCATTTATTTTCTCAAAAAACCCATATGAAATGAGGTGAGATTATGTATGAGTGATCACTCTGAAATTTTAAGTAGCAAGTATATCTTTGGCAACAAAATAATTCAGAATAAAAATGATTGACTGCATCCTGCTTTGTTGTGAATGAGGGAGTTACAGAAGCAGATTCAGAGGATGAAAAAATAAGGAAGTGAGTGAGTTGTATTTATCTATGTGGGATGATGAAAGAGATAATGTGTATTACCTTGATGGACTGGCAGTCGCCTTAGCAGATCTGATGAGTCATCTGTGTGGTACCACGTTGAGTCACTGTATTGTTAGCTGCCACTGCAATCACAGAAAGAAGTAGATTGTGTAAGAAAAGTAACTAAATCCCCATCAGAATTCTGCCTGAGACAGGGTAAACTCAGCCTGCATGCTCACTGTTTAGAAAAGCCATGAGTAACTGACAGCGTAGGCTTATAATGCAATGTTCAGGGTGCCTCAGGGATCTCCTGTTGGGGATAAAACTCTTGTAAAAAGCTCGGTTGCTCTGTCTCACGCAGCATGAATTGCAAGTTGGCTATTGCTATCAGAGCAGTGAAAGCTGCCCCTTTGTAAATCCACTCTGCTCTAAAAACAGCACAACAGTCGCAAGCAGGAACGATGTTCACTTGTAACAGGAAGCAAAGAAAATACAGCAAACAATACAATGTATGGCATATGTTACAACCCAGTTTAAGGCACTCCTAAATTGTCTACAGAAAAAAAGCAAGCACAGTTTTTCTTTTGTTTATCATTAAGGGTGGATTATTGGTTAACCGAGGTGTTAGTATGGAGTCCGGTGGCTGAATTTAGACTAATTTTCAGTGGGAACAGAAAGTCACAGAGTCACAGAAGAAAACAAGGTATATGAAAACTGTATGCATACCCACTGCCTTTTATTCCAGGAAATCAATGATTCTTGTTGAATTCAAATATTTATATTATTATTCTTTGAGCAAAGATTTGGTACATGATTAAGTAGATTTGTAGGTGATGACTCAATTTATATGAATAAATTTACATTTTGACAATGAATGCAATATATCAAGATAATTTACCTCATCTCAGGAGAACAGCCCCAGTCAATACTAAATTTAAGACCCCCAGCCAATATTAAATTCAAATCCCTTTGTCTGGGTAAAACAATACATGATTTCAGTGGAAGCAGCATCTCATTCTTTAATAAAACCTCAGGCCAAAAGTATCAGGTTTTTCTGTTATTTGTTTCCAAAATAACTTTGTATAGGGTCTCAGAACACAATTTCTAAAATACAACAGAAATCAAAGAGTTTTTTCTGAGTTAGAAATTGGATATCAGATTTAACATATATGTTTACCCTCTGTATTACTTTATTTTCCTTCTTTTTAAGGTATTGACTCAGTGTTGACTTGAACAAAACTACATAAAGGTTTTGCACATTGGGAAAAATTAATTAGATCATTCTGGGTTCTCTACTCAGTGAGCTCAGTTGTTATGACAACCAAGCTTTTACCACTTTCTTAACCTCAGTCCTTTTGATTTCTGCCATGATTAAAAAAAAAAAAAAAATCAATCTAAATTGTGAAAAAAAATCTACAATTTCCAATATTCAGAACCTTAAAGTTCACCTTCTGCAGTAGCAAACCTGCTTAATAACTTTCTTAAAGCCTTCTAAGACCCAAGGAGATCTTCCAAGGTCTACTGAAGACTCAGTGTAAATACCATCTGCAACCCACCAGTGGTCCTGCATGCTCACTGGAGGCCATCCTTTAGAGCTTTCAGCTAAAATAAAGATAATTACTGTGGTGCTGAGGTCTGATCAGAATATGGCTTGCAGTAGAACCAGTTTGGCAAAAGAAGGTTTTTTATTATTATTATTATTTTGATTGTACTCAGGAAATACAGGTAATGAGGAAGTTTTGTGTCAAGGGGTGACATGATGCTTGTGTTTATAGATTTTTTTCACTGCGAAACTTTTAGTTTGCTTCCAGCTCTTTCATTTTCTTGACATTATTGCAAAAAAGCAATTTCACTTGCTAAGTATTTGAAACATCCTCCTTTTAGGAATAATATGCTGTATGGTTTTTCATTGAAAGAGCTTAAAAACATTTGCGTGACAAAGGCTAGAAGACTGTCTAGAACACGGAAGACTGTATTGTTCAGTGAAGTTTTGTGTAAGTCATTAGGTCCAGATAACGTGAAAACTTAGACCAGGCATCGTTCCACTCACCTTCAGCATCCCCATGGAGTGGAAACCAAAGTTTGATTGTTCCATACATGCATTCCCTGAACATGGCCTGGGGAGAATTAGACTCATCAAAGTACAGTTGCATTGAAGTACATGGAATGAGATGATAAAAATAGTTGACACAAAGGTATTTCTGAGAATCCCATCCCTGTGAAATTTGTCCCTAAAATAGATGGGACACAAAACAAGCTATCTGCCCCATTCTCTTTCTGGAGGAGATGGAAGCATTTCAGAATGAACTTCATATAAGAAGCTGCTGTAATTTTTTAATTTCCACTGGATTGGATATCAGTCTAGATCTACCCTGAAGCAGGGGCACTGGCCCAAACAGTAGCATAAGAATGTCCATATTTCACCCAGTTCCTGTCATGGTTTTGGCCTTTGGCTGCTGGCACACATACTCAGCTGTAATCCTTTGTGAAGCCATTAGAAACTGATGGGCATGAAGTGACTGAATGTATATTGGTATATTCTAATGAGTATGTAGCTTTAAAAGTTTAAAAATATATTGACCTTTATTGCTGATGAATTAATAATCAATCCATTTATTAAGCTATAAACTGCTGGTATAATAACACTATATATATTTTTTATATTTTTATATACATATATATATATACACACTCTGTATTGGCAATTGGTGATAGCAGGCAAGAACAGCCAGCTTTTATATTTTTTAGTGAAGATGTCTTTATAATAATACAGCAAATGAAGTACAGTTAAAAACTTGTTTTGACTTTTAAACCTCATAAAATACACATGTCAACATTGAACAAGACAATTTCAATAATTTAAAGTCAGCGATGTGAACTTTATTATTCAGAAATTTATTGTTTGTATAGAGACAAGAAAAAGATATAGCAAAAATAAGTGATTCAAGAAGTGTAAGAGAGTGTGGCTGGCACAAGGGTAGGGAGGAATAACCTATAGATTAAGTGCGGATCTTCTGGAATGCACTACTGAGGAGAAGGACCTGGGAGTCCTCGTGGATAGCAAACTCTCCATGTGCCAGCAATGTGCCCTGGTGGCCAAGAGGGCCAATGGAATCCTGAGCTGCCTAGGGAAGAGTGTGACCAGTAGGTGAAGGGAGGTCATTCTCCCTCTCTACTCCTCACTGGTGAGGCCACAACTGGAATATTGTGTACAGTTCTGAGCACCCCAGAGCTCAGAGAGACAGGGAACTACTGGAGAGAGTCCGACGTAGGGCAACAGAGATGATTAAAGGATTGGAGCGCCTCCCTTATGAGGAAATGCTCAAAGAGCTGGGACTCTTCAGCCTGGAGAAGAGAAAGCTGAAGGGAGACCTTATCTATGTTTACAAGTATCTAAAGGATGGGTTGAAGGAGGATGGAGTCAGACTCTTTTCAGTGGTTACCAGTGACAGGACAAGGGGCAACGGGCACAAGCTGGAACATGGGAAGTTCCAGTCAAATATGAGGAAAAACTTATTTTCAGTGAGGAAGCCAGAGCCCTGGAACAGGCTGCTCAGAAAGGGTGTGGAGTCCCCTTCTCTGGAGATCTTCAAGACCCGTCTGGATGCTCCTGACTGATGTGATCTGGGCAACCCTGCTTTGGCAGGGGAGTTGAACTGGATGATCTCTAGAGGTCCCTCACAACTCTGACGATTCTGTGATACTGTATAATGAAGACATATGTGGAAAGCTTGCTGAAAATCACAGACACCCAAATAACAATTAGTCCCTCTGTAGTTTCATTGTTTCTGTTTCTTCTTGATAAGTTTATTATACAAGACTTTGAAAAGAAAACCAGCAAAAAAAATATGGAACTTAAGTGTAAGAACTGTCAGAAGCCACAATTTCTCATAAACACATCTTTACAAGTAGTGAGGGCCAGGTTGTGCATGAAAGACTATGAGACCACACCTGGAATGAAGATGACACCTGTAAACTCTGCTGCAGAACTCTCTGCCCAGGAAGTATGAACATGCTAAAAACACACACAAGACTTATGTGGGTGAGGAAAGACAAGAGGGACAGACACAAGAGAAAGCGAAACAGAAGAAATTCCAGTCTCATTTCAGCTGTTCTGGAATTTACTGGGATTCCATCTGTCATTCCCCAAATCCTTCCTGTCTAATGTCACACATTTCGTTGCCTGACAAGAAGGAAATCACTGTGGAAAAAGGATGCCACCCGCAGGGAACTGCAGGATTAACCTATACTTTTACTGTTGGATTTACATCATGGTTTGCATCAATGTGTTCTAGGTCATGATCAATAATCTGAAAGACAGTTATAAAGAGGGCACTGAATATCCATCTGTTAAAGATGTTTGCTGTTAACTGTTTGAGAACTGAAAACAGCTCTTACAAGAGAGTATCCTGTGTGTACTGGTTCGCTCTCATTGGAGACCTCTTGAGAGCTCGCAACTCCGTACCTAGTGCAGCTCACCTCTGTCTAGTAACAATGAAAAATCTCATGAGTAAAGAATATATTTTTATTATGAGAAAAATGGATCCCAAATATAGTTTCTCAGGCAACAACACTCGTCTGTTAGCAGCACTCCTGTGTTTGCTGGTTTACATGCTCAAGGAAAAGACTTCTTCAGCTTTCTTTTCCTTGTCCTCTATCATATACCAACAGTCTCACGCTGCCAACTACACTCTGCTTTGGTTGTGTTCTCTTATCCTGAGAAAATGTGGATAGATACCTGGATGGATTGTGTCATTAGGTACTTCAGGAAGAGCATGCCAGGGAGTCAGGAAGCACTGCTCCACGTACCAGGGAGCTGTCCCAGTTTTCAAATCTACTGTAACTACCTGTTCTACACCTTCCTGAGGACTGGTAGCTGCATCCAGTCCCTGGTACAGTTAATTGTCTGTATATAAGAATCTGGATAACTCTGAAATGGTACTCAGGTCTCTTTTTAGGTGCCTGTGAATTTATCCTTCACGTCTGAGAGCCTGGTTCTGTTCTCAAATTAATCAGTGAATATGTTACATTTTCACATTAACTGCTTTCTGTTTTCTTTCTTGTCTCTGTGTATGGACAAGGACTAACCCTACAGAGGTGCTTAGGGGAAAAATATTGTTTTGTACTCAGTGACATTAGTCATTCTATTTTTATTTTACCATCAGACACATTGCAGGGCATAAGAGCAATGGAGGAATTCCACAGAATCATCCTCTGAGTTAGAGAGTTCCTGCAACAGCGTGGTCAGCACATCACAACACTGGTCTATTATCTGTGCAAGTTTTCCAAGCTATGAAAAAATGTTCAGCTGCATGACATATATGGATCAAATTCATTTTTTCAGCCCAGTTCTGGTGGGCACTAAAGGTGCTAAAGATATGACTAAATGATTTTGCAGTCATGGTAAGCACATCTTATCCTCTTTTTTTTAAACATTAACTTAAAGATGTAACAAAGTAACTGAAAAAAACAGTAAGATAAGATATGCATAGTGCCTACTGCATATTTTGCATACAGGTTAGAAACAATTAGGATTCTTAACAGTTTCTAAATATTATAAGATAGTCTTATAGATTGATAGAATTGCTACCAATTTGCTGATGGCAACCACTTAGCCAAACAAGTGGTTTATCCAACAAATGGACAGACTTTCGAATACCTTCACGAAGAATTTCATGATGATTTCCACCCAGAATAGGCAAAAGAATTATATTTGAAATAGTCTAACATTTTATGGTTTCATTCTGCTTCTTACAGTCCTGGCAGTATCAGCACAAAGGAAAAACCTTTCTTGACTGTGCCCTTGTCTATCAGTCTTGACTCTCTTGTCTGTCCATTGAACTTTGAATTGTTTCCTCTCTAGTGGGTTAATCGGAGAATGTACAGATAACACAGTTGCTTCTTTTCTTCACTCATCCTTCATGTCATCTTCTTTTTTGCCTCCTGTATATGTTTTTTTAAGCTGCAGGCTGTGATATTTAGTGAACAACCTCACCACTCTTGCTGACAGACAGATGAGACTTACTGCAATCTTTCCAAATGCACTCCTTCTTCATTTGTATGCACCACAGCCATCCCTTTCTCTGCAGACTAGATCAATCTCAGTATTAGGGAGATTATATTGCTGTCAGTAAGCCTTTGGCTTTTTCCTCACATTCCTGTAGCACAGAGCTACATATTGAAGACTAGATGAGCTTGACATTTCATTTCACACAAATATACCAAAAAGGAATTTTGCTTGAAGAAAAAGTGATTCCAATAGAACATTATCTATTTTTTAGGGAACGGTTCCTCTTTGTGATCAAGTTAAAGACGAAGCTTCTCCTTAAGTATAGATGTCATTGCCCAAAGATGTTTAGCTGAAACCAACCTGCAAATATTACAAAGTCCTGGGGGTAACATTTGGTAGAGAAATGGAAAAAATGGGGAAATAGAATCAAGTTTTCTGAGTTCTGGACCTAGCTATTATTCACTCTATGAATGAGGCTTCATTGTCACAAAATATTTCTTTCTCTTCACCTCTAAAACTGGTGAGAACCTTGTAAGCCTTTTATTGATTTCTGAGGAAATCAAATATTTTGAGATCAATGATGTTTTTAAAAAAAAAAAAGCTATGTAAACTTACTTAATTTGTCTTTCCAGCAAAGCTGCATAAACACTTCCAGCTTTCACTGATTTTCACTGAATTTCACTGAATTTTTTAGAGTTGGAAGGGACCGTAGATATCATCTAGTCCAACTCCCCCCGCTGAAGCAGGATTTGTCCATAGCTGCATTCTGCTGCATAAGATTTGGAATAAATTATACAAACTATACATTTTAGAAGAAACCAGATTTAAAAAAAAAAAAAAAAACTTTTTTTGAAAATAAACCTCACACTTATTCCAGAGCTGCATATTAGATAGTGGTGTAGTTGAGTGACTTAGTAATGGCTAAGTGACTGTTGTATCATTTTTGTTTTCTGTAATGTAAATCTTCAATCGTTGGGAAAAAATATCTAAATAGTAGTCTCATCTATGTATTTACATAATTTAAAAAAAAAGGCAAAAAAATACAGGAAGAGCAATGAGGAAATTTGCCCAAAGTAATATAGAGACTGGATGATTTATAGTATGCGTTTAATTTACAAATATTCACTCTCTAAAGCAAGATTCTTGGATCTTTCACTTTCTCACAGAATTCCTAAAGCCTTAATTTTCTCAGTTGGCTTTACCATTGTTTTGGGGTTTTTTTTGAAAAGTAGACATTAGAAAGGAAAAGTGAAATGCCTACAGCTTCTCAAAGCATTTCTGGCATCTCTTGAAACTGTATGTAATCTTTATATGAGTGGCACAATTGCTGCTTTCAACGTGCCTGTTTGTGCATGTGAGAATTGCCAAAGCAGATTGCAGATCCAGGATCTCACACTAGATCCTGCATGCTCATTTACTTTGGGTGACTGTTGATGGATGTGAAAGAAATTCAGGAATGTGGGGCAAATCGCGGTGGTCTGTGGAGTGGGGAGAAAAAAGGTGCAGTTAAAATTGTCTTAAAAATCAGAGAATGGCAACATGAGATTAAGAAAAATTGTAATGGACAGAGTCTTAACCATATGTTGCTGTTTGGCACCTTGCTGCTTTGTATTGTGATTAGCCTTATTAAATGTCCATACGTTTCTCACCAGGTGTGTTATTAGGCATAAGGAGGATGTATCTCAATTCAGAGTCCTGGTGAGGAATATCATCTTTTGTTTTGGAGTGGTATGGGTTTCGTCTGGGTTTTTTTCTTCTCTCTCCTTCCTATTTTATTCTCTGTTTCTCAGCTTCTGTTAGTCCTGTCTCCCCGCCAACATTTCCTTCTCTAAAATAGTTCTCCAGTCCTTTGGATACCCCTCCTATTTCTTGCTGATTTGTATAAGAGAAACACCTTTGTAATGGTTGATGGTGAAATCTATTGCCAAAGGTTATAACCAAGGCCACAGAAATATGTGGGCCAGATGTTTGACTTTCAGAGCACCTGTCATGTGAAGGGTTGCTTTGTTTTGCAGCAGTAGAAAGATTTTAATTTTTGAGGAAAGTACTGAAAGAAATGGGAAAATTTAATCCTATCTTCTCCACTGGAACTGCTGGTGAATATAAATGGGAGTGGAACCCTGTGATAACAAGAGCATTACTATGTTTCTGTAACTCTGTCCACATCTGGGCATGAAATATGCAATGAAGTGGAGCAGTAACCTCCAAGGAGGTTCAGCAACAGCCCTGAGAAGGCTGTTTTAGCATATTAAGACAGAGTGGGGGCTGTTCCTTTAGTAGTAGATGCCCCTGGAAACATTCAAGGTCAGGCTGGACCAGGCTCTGAGCAACCTGATCTAGTTGAAAATGTCT
>JAOXNG010000021.1:109263092-109273158 GCA_028566535.1 Scolopax minor | reverse complement strand
AAGTGTGTTGAAGTGGAGACTGGGCTGTGTTGCCAGAAGGATAAATTCTCTTCCCGTGTACTTGGTCTTACCTGCTGGGTCATCCTATGCAAGGCACAGTGGTGCCTTACACTCCTCTTTTCATTGACTGCAGGCAATAAGATGATCTTTAGAAATATTTGCAGAATTATGTGATTTCTAACTATGAAAAGCTGTATATTTATTTTTATTTGTTATATTCTCTTTAATTTATGCATGCAAATAACTTTGCTTATTCTTCCATGATTTCTTTCTCAATGCTTACATTGTACAATCTGATTAAAATACATTAAATACTCCAGTCAGTTGAGTGAGGAAATGAAAGAGGAAAAAACATGCAAAACTGAAGATGTGGACATTAGGAAATGTAGTTTGTAAGAAAATTTTGGAAAAGTTTGATTCTGTGCCATTCTTTTTGCTTGTTTTTATAGATTAAAATTTGATCTAAGAACACCTGACTGGACTCTAGGTATTTTTTTTTTAATTACAAACACCTATTTCCTTTAAGATAGAACAACTCATTCAACAGCTTACACTTGCTGTTTCTCATTTTTTCCAGCAAGAGATTCACAAAAGTGTTCAACAGTCATATGTCTTCCAAATCTGCAGCACTTTGCAAGAGCTCAGCTTGGCTGTCAGGGATTTGAGATGAATTCTTGATTTTCAGACCTGAGCTGGAATGTCAGAAATTCTAAACTGGAATTTGCTCTTTAGGTTGATGATTATAACTGGATGGAGGAAGCTGGGGAAATCTGACCAGTCGTTGTCTGAATTTAATTACTTCCATGTGTGCTGAATTCTGACAGTTAAAGGAAGATTTTTTTGTTGCAGATTTTCTTTCTTATATTGACATTATGACCTATGATAATAAACCCACTCTTAGCAGATAGAAAAAGACAGCAGAAAGAAAGAAAAAAATTTTTTTTCTTTTAATAATAGCAATTTAAGAAGACCTCTGAGTTAAGGTGCTGCATAGGTCTGGCAGCCTGAATAATGGGAAAACGTTGGTTATTTTCCACAGGATAAAGTGTCAATAATGATGTGAAAATAGAGGCAGATCAGTCTGTTGAACTCTCACATTGGTGACTTCTTATTTGTGTGTGAGATCTCATCCAAAAGAATAGGAAACTTCCTGAGTTACCTATTACCAGTATTTAATAATAGTGCTTGAAATTTGACCTGAGCTCCACTTTTCCTCCTTTCCAAGTAAGCATTCAACTCAGAGCATGATCCTTTGAAACTAGTGATGCTGAATGTCTTCTCCTATTCTCCTTTTAACCATGGCTACTGGGTACATGAGTATCTGCCTAAGCTATTACACAAATGCAACTAGGACATTTTCAGTTTGAGTGTACGTAATACATTTCACGTATAGGAGCCATTTCAAACAAACCAGGAAAATTGATGGAACTGCAATTGTCAATAAAGCCATTAGCTTCAGGGGAATCACTCACTGAAGCTGGATGTGTTTTGGATTCCACTGAAGTTTCCCAAGGAAAGATATGAGCAGCTTGTCTTTCACTGAAAGATCCCTCATGGTACTCATCAGGACCTAAACTGCACATATGAATTTTGTGTTTTGAAGTACTTCAAAGCTTCAAGGCTACTTTGAGAAAAGCACATACTGGGTATCAATAAGTTATGCAATAATAATGTGTTTTAAGTTTTTAATATAGAGCAGAGATATGAAATCATAAAAAATCTTCTAAAAAATGACAGACTGTACTCCCACAACTCTGCAGAGCAGTCCTTGCCTTTGGTCCACATGTAGTTGATTTCTTTAACTTCTTTAAGATAAGTAAGTGCTAGTTACCGTTAGAAATCTTGGCAGATTTGAGTCTGATGGGTTTGGAGGAGGACAAAGTCTTCACTTGCTTTACTTGCAAATGAAAAAGGATTTATATCCACATGTCCTTCCTATTCCCTTCTTCAGCTTCAGTTTGTTTATTTATATATTAAGTTACAGGTCATCCTTAAGTGGGTTTGTAGTGTGCATAGCTATTGCAAATCTTGTTCCTCTACTGTATTTTACCCTGTGCTGACAGAGCTGGCTGCCACAATTTCTTTTTTGGCCTGACCATGGACCATGCTATGTCTATTTGTGAAATGCTACATAGGTCAAGGCCGAGAACATTATTATTGTTGTGTTCTACCATCACAGTTCACATCCATAGCTATGAAAGAATGGGAAATTCACTTACCTGCATAAGGTGGAGCTTTTGAATACATATAAGCTAAAGATTTTCATTTCGTTTTAGAATATGTATTCTCTTTTCACACAAAAAACATTTTAATTGAATGACACACAGGCTTCATTTTAGCTGGTTACACATGGGCAACTGAAACACTAAAGTGCATTAGTGCATATAGCCATTTCAAGGTGGATGTCCCAAGGTGGATGGCTAGTCAATATTTGTGCTTTGTTAATTTGAAACAAGTCTATAGGTTCTGTTGCAAATATAATCTTTTTTCTGGCTATTTAAAATTTGAAATGGATAGAAAATTACTAAAAGGGATGTGACATTTTTTACACAGATCAATTCAGAAACTGGCTTCTCCCCTTCAATTATACCTGCATATGTGTGAAGTGCAACTTATGTCAGGGAATCATAAAATGTAAAGATTTGTGATTGTCTTCCTACCTTGGAAAATAAATTATTTCAGACTCATAGGTTTTGTGTCTTGTATTTAAAATATGGAAAAAACTTTCTATATGAAAACTGGAAAATATGAAAAAGGTTAGACAAAAAGAGACATATAGAATCATAGAATCATAGAATTGTTTGGGTTGGAAGGGACCTTTAAAGGTCATTTAGTTCAACTTCCCTGCAATGAGCAGCGACACCTTCAACTAGATTAGTCTGATCAGAGCCATGTCCAACCTGACCTTGAAAGTTTCCAGGGATGGGGCATCTACCACCTCTCTGGGAAACCTATTCCAGTGTTTCAACACCTTATTCTAAGGATGAATAAAGTAGATTCTTCCTTCTATCTAGTCTAAATCTTCCCTCTTTTAGTTTAAAACCATTACTCCTTGTCCTATTGTAACAGGCCTTGCTAAAAGGTTTGTCCTCATCTTTCCTGTAGGCCCCATTTAAGACTTAAAGGCCAAGAGAAGGTCTCCCTGGAGCCTTCTCTTCTCCAGGCTGAACAGCCCCAACTCTCTCATAGGATATGTGTTCCATCCCTCTGGTTATTTTTGTGGTCCTCCTCTGGACTTGCTCCAAGAGGTCCATGTCTTTCCTGTGCTGTGCACTTCAGAGCTGAACACATGGATCTGGATGGGGTCTCACCAAAGCAGAGTTGAGAGGGAGAATCACTTCCCTGGACCTGGTCATGCTTCTTTTGATGCATCCCAGGATACAGTTGGCTTTTAGGTTGCAAATGAAATGAAAATGAAGTTATAGAAAAGTGAGCTGACCTCCATGCAGAACTTCAGTCAAAATCTAGACACACAGAGAAAACAGACAAAGAGAAAGTATGATAAGTCCAGCCTGCTCTAGGTGAACTTCTTTTGGCAGCGGTATTGGAGTAGGTGATCTCCAAATATCCCTTGCAACCTCTGCTGTTCTGTGATCCTGTGATAACTATCCAACCTGTTTCTTGGATATCCTGAGCATACTGGGAGTCCATTCATAGAAAGAGGAGTTCCTCCAGATCTGGCACTGAGCAGAGCTCAGGAAATGTGACCTCCATTACCTTTCTCCATAGCAAGCGGATTTCTCCTTTTCTGGGGAAAACGTTCTCCAGTTCTACCTTCCTCACCCTGAAGGGGAAGTGGGTTCAGTACAGTAGTGGCAGGTTTCCACACTTACTGTGCTCCTTTTCTTTCCCAGTTCATGAACCTTCTTCTTTCCTTCACTTTTCAGAGTGATACAGAAATTGGCAGCTTCTCCTACTCAGGCACCTCAGAAAAGGACATATTCAAAGTCCAGTGGCACTGTGGTGTAAACTCCAGGAGAGGCTAAAACAGAGCTGCCCTACTCAGGATCAGATCAAGGAACAAATTGTGACTTTGATTGTTGCTTAATTCCTGATTTTTTTTTTCGACTATTTTTTTTTCCATGAAAGCCAGGAGGTAGGATGGTGGCCTCAGACCTCCATGTGGAATAGAAACAGTGCAGATGACTACTGGTCATGATCTGTAGAAGTCAGACTGAGCACAATGTTGCTGTTATTTGAGATTTATCAGACAGTGTTTGGGGAATGGCTGTAAAGCAGTATAGGCTCATTCAAATTCTTCCTGTGATACAGCATCTGACAACAAAGTATCTTCTTTAAAAATGGGAGAAAAGGAAACTGGAACATTAATTAATGTCTGGGAGTAGTATGTTTGCATTTTAATAGTTTCATAAGTACAATATTTCACCAGTACTTTACAGGACAGTAAACTTCACCATGTTACAACACAAGACCATTATGATGGCACAAAAAATTCTTAATATTTGCTGCAACACAGCTCCTTCTAGGCAGGAGCAGGGCAACTGTGTGTTCAGGGGCAGATCAGTTACAAACCCTAGAAACTTCCAGTATTGTGAAGAAAAAAAGGGAGGTTTGCAAAGATGAAAAGTAAATAAATAAATAAAACTCACCAAATTGTTATTATTGTTGCTATGGAAACTGAACAAAGAAGAATAACTACTTGCCAATTTCTTCTGGCTCCTGCATTGAATAAGACTAAAATGCTGAGATTTCAAGGCCAAGATTTGCTGTCAATAACTAAATATTTTGCTATTCTGGGATTTATCATCACATTACCTTGGAGTTGTTTAGTTTCTAAACCTTTGCGAATTCTTTTTTTTTTTTTTTTTCTGAAGGGCAATCCATTATAAGTACATGAAGTATGCTGTTATGAAAAAACAATTAATTTTACAAGGAGAAATCATTTGGATAGTTGATCTGGTCCTGAAATTAAGTATGTATTCACTACATTTTATTTGTATCAGTGAAGGATGATGTTTTTATAAAAAGAAGAACCACTTTGATTTTACTGGTGTGCCTAGCCCTGCACAGCACCTGCAAATTTATGAGGATTAGAACATCATTGCTTAGATGTTTATTGTCACAGTTACAACATGCTAATAGCAGTTATATCTGTGTAAAAGGCTACTTGCTGAGGCTACCATGCTTCTGACTCACATGCGTTTCATCTCTTTCTGAAAGGGAGAAGCAGACAATGTACTTCTGCACAATAATAACTTAAGTCATGCAATATTTTTTTCAATAACCTGCACTTTAGACTGCAGCTAATTTAGGACATAGAGTATGACTTTCAGTATGGTTTCACCATGTTTTCCCACTCAGAAAACAGTAACTGAATCCTAAAGTTACTGGAATAAAATGGCAGCATTCGTCACTCAGTTTGGAACAATGTGTTAGTTGTTAAAATTTAGAATAGCGTAGGCAAAATTAACCAGAAGGAAGCTAGCATCTGTGGGGAAAAAAAAATCTAATCTAGAGTCTTCTGGCAACTAAAAGGTGAGGGAAGTCACTTCTGTTCTACTTTGCCTGAAGTGGGTGTTCCTGTTGAAAAATATCTCCTCAGTAAGAGACGGACATCTTCCTTTATTAACATTCCTCAAAATGCTCTCTACTGTCAGACAGCATCATCTTCATCTTACCCAGCCTGTGTTTAAGGCATACAGTATTCTTCCAAGTAATTCTCTCTGCCAGATGTTAACTTGTCTGTCTTCCTCTGTGCAGGAGAAAGAGATATAGTTTAAATATCTCTCAGCTATAACTTATCTTACAACATGTCAGTGACATGAATATTCTTGCTATGGGGGTAGAGAGGGAAAGAAAAATTATGAGGTAGAATGGGTGCTGAAAGTCTTTTAAACCTGAAGGAATTCTTAATTATGACCTCTAAGAATTATTAAATAGTCGTCCAATACCATTTTTAAGGATCTCTTCAAGTAGAATAGATAAAAAAAAAAAAACAAGATATGAATTCTGAAAAACTTGAATAAAAAGTAATCATGGAAATCACAGATGGCAGAGAAGGCAACCCACCATCAGCACTGTTCCCTAGAAAGAGTCAGTAATTTTACTGCAGTATAATTTCTAACTTGTCTTGCAAGTGCATCTCAGACATAACGAGAGTGATAATCTGGAGGAGACGCTATCATTCAAAATAGTAGCAGCTCTAAATCCCAAACCCCTCAAAATTAACACCTAAAATCCCAAGCATTTCCAACCCAACTAGGGACTTTGTTACTGAAGAGTTTAATAAATTCATGTTGGCCAGTAATAATAATCTTTGATTAAGAGGCTTCCTGAATATAATGTAAATGCAATACAATAGCACCAGTTGTTACTCTGTGCTTTCATTACATACTTATTTTTAAAATAGACAACCCTAAGATATTTTCCTGTCAAGAGTGCATAACTCTGGAAATCCCTTTCTATTATGGATATAGCATCCAAAGGCTGGGTTTTGAATTAAAAGGAGTTTCCAAATGTAGTTTTCTTCATCATTTTGACAGTATAGCAGTGTATGCAAATGGCACATCTGGCTGGGCTTTTTTACCTTGCAATTCAGTTTTGACACAAATCTGCCTCTGGTTTGTCATTCTAAGTCCATAAACAGTAGTCAGTCACTCAAATGTGGACATTTATATTATCTATAACATCATATAGCATTGCAGAACTGCAGGAATAGGTGGATTCAACCATAAATTTCAAATTAAATAGCAGGGTAATTACCTTATTATTTTACCATGCCTGCAAAGCACATACATCTCTGTGCCATATATAAAGCTATATTTAAACAAGTTTACTCATGTATCTTGTCTTTTCTTTGTTTTCTATTTCATAGTAAATTCCATTGATTTAATTTTGACACGATAACAAAAGAATACATTAATATCATATCTGTAATTAATGACATATATGTAAATTATGGGGTTAGGCCAAACAAACAGTATGATTTACTGATGCAAGTAATAATGGATTTGCAGTAAATAAAGATTCTTTTTTGGCTGTACTTGAGTAAGTAAAGCTACTCTTAAAATACCCAATTTTTTATTTGTGAGGTAAGTAGGGAAAATGAAGGAGGAACCTCTGCATTCAGCAGAGATATTTCTAGCCCAAATCAGCTTAGTTTTGCCATGCTATGAGTCGAGGAGAACTGATAATTTCTGAAGTCCTAAACATAGCTTGACTAAATTTGTCTATGATTACTAATCATAATTCTGTCTACTACAGAACATGTTCATTGCATGGCAGCAGCTCATTCCAACACTTAAGAAAATTGCAGGTGTTTTTTGGGCTGCATGAAGCTGAAGGGTAAAATGCTTGTTATTTTTAGAGAAGCCAAGATTACACACTGCATTTTTAGATGTTTGCAGAATAAAGACTTCAGAAGTGATGGTCCCCAGGAAGCAATTTCTCTTAGGCCATATATAGGTTCAATAATTAGCTAAAATGCCACCCTTTGTTGAATGACCCATCTTTTCCACAGATATAGTGGAACCATGGAGGAAAATATTAATTAACAGTTTTTTAAAAAGTTAATAAAAAATTATCCAAATCATTTTCCAATGCAAAATTGGAGCTTTTGCATAAAAGTTTCTATTTTGGTTATATCTTCTACAGAGAACAGGCAATACAAATCATTCTAGTTTTGTTCTGACATATTTGACCTTGTTGCTTTTTCTTGACTATTCCATTCTGACACTTCAAACTTCTTTCAAATGAAATGTTTAATAAATATGAATCACTTTTTTCCCCGTTTTTGTTGTCCTAACAAAGTTAGATTCTTTAAATTTCTGTTTAAGGTTCAAAATTTTAAAATTCTGATGCTTCCTATAGAAAGAGGATTCCACTTAAACAAACACTCTTTAAATCTGTGGACCTGGTGTTCAACAGGATCAAAACCTATGTAGATATAGCAAACGAGGTGAGGGAAAACCTACGCTTTGAAATATCTTTGTGGAAAAATAATGCTCATTAGATAAAAATTGTATTTCTGTTACAAGACTTCTGTTAACAGTAGTCTAATTTTTATAAGAAGGAATGCTTTTGTTCTTCTGGATGTATGTGAAGCCAAAAGAACCAGAATTGTACGAGGGGTATATGTGCTGTTAGAGGATTGATTTGTCACATCAAACAGGTGAGAAAGAAAGGTGAATCAAGAGAATTAAATTATATTGTTATGTTTTAAGTAATTACTTCTAATTTTCTCTTGTGGTGTTTTTTTCTTTTTAGTTCTTCTTAGGTACTAATCTTTCAGCTATATTCCTTATTCTTTTCTTTCTCCTACCTGTTGATTTGGCCTTTATCTTTTGGAGGGAAGTTATGCAATAGTTGGTCTCTTATTGGCATGCATGAAAGCTCAGTATTTTATCATCAGTATTCACTGCACTATTTAGATAAGAATTCATTCTGAATATAACCCTGTGTGAGGTGATTTACTGCAAATTACTGCTCTCTGCACAAGGCTACAAATGCCAATAAGATACTGGGGGCTCAAAGATAATGCTCCACACTCTGTAGCCAACATGCAAGGGTCAGCTAGATAACTGAAAGGCAGATTGGTTTACATCACACTGAAAATTTCCATTTCATTTGGCATTTTGTCCCTGCTGAATTATATACTTTATCTAAATCATATAGAATCTAAGAAACATTTTCATTAAGTTTTTTCATCTAAATAAAAATTAATTAAAATAATTTCTGTGAATAGAAATATAGAAAAGAATAGAAAAGAAAAATTTAGCTTCTGTTGAACAGATGTAAATAACAACAGTGAAAAGATCTCTCTAAATTGTCTGTTCTTCCTCTCAAAGTGCAAGTCACAATGTCAGCACATTTTACTTGCAGTTTCTTTACTCAGATATTAGTGCTATTCAATATTATTCAGCTCCAAAATGGATCAAAATAGTGCATTACCATCTATTTCCTTTCACTAGATGACTCGAGATTGTCGTTGTATAAAATCTGCTTCCCCTGACTCATCTTTGACCCAGGTAAGTCCAAGCTACATATATCATACATAAAATCAAATGGTAGTGTGGAGGGTAAATGGATTTGCATACTAAAACACTTCAATCATAGATATATGCAATTTTATTAATTACATGACTTTCCTGTGCTGTAGTAGAGATGGAGTGGAGCCAGCTGGGTTGACATAGAAGGTTGACACAACCTCCTTGTTCCCTGTAAGAAATAATACAGTCCTGAAGGGAGGCTTGGTGGTGGTCCCTGCTGTGATATGCATAGTCCTGGCGCAAGCTTGTGAGGCTACTTGTGTTCCCTGGGCTCTTCTCTGCTGCATGGATTCCCCAGAGGATGGAGAAATGGTCCCAAATCCTGGTTCATGGCTACAGGACTTCCATCCCTGGAGCAGTTTTTCAGTGACCTTTGATTATGTCTGTACTCTTCAGAGTTCTTAGCTGTATGACTGGCTAAAGAACACCTTGGTAATGATCAGACCATTTGTTTTCTGATTAGATGTTAGTTTCTGATTTGCTTCACTATTGTTGGTGCTTACAAACTGCTTGTTCTGGACAATTCTGTACACTTTGGGTGGGACTTCTTGATATTCTACTAGTTTTTTTTCTTATTTGGCTACCTATTTCCTTGATCACACCAAAACTGTCCTGTTGTCTGAGACAGAAGGTTGATCATGTTTTCATCTACTTCTACAGCAAGAAATTGATTAAAGTTCACATTGGAACAATGGTATAACAAGTATACACAATGGTATACTGTTCCACTGGGAACAGTAGTGACTCCTAGAGCTCAAGACCTTTGATACAGTCTCCCACAGTGTTCTGGGAAACTGTCTGCCCATGGCTTAGATGGGAATACTCTCCACTGGGTTAAAAACTGGCAGGAGGGACGGGCACAGAGAGTGGTGGTGAATGGAGTTAAATCCAGTTGGCAGCCGGTCATGAGTGGTGTGCCACAGGGCTCAGTACTGGGGCCGGTTCTCTTCAACATCTTTTATCAATGATCTGGACAAGCAGATTTGCAGACGACACCAAGTTGGGTGGGAGTGTTGATCTGCTGGAGGGTAGAAAGGCTCTGCAGAGGGATCTGGACA
>JAOXNG010000021.1:109250985-109262992 GCA_028566535.1 Scolopax minor | reverse complement strand
GGTGGATATGGCCTCCATACTCCAAGGAGCACTTTTTCAGTAGCTAAAGAGCCTTCCTATAGGGTGCATACAGTGAAGTACATCAACAACGGGGAAAACTTATAAATGTTTGCATAATGCACAAATATATTTATATATGTATAAGCGTACTGTAAATATATAGTAAAGACTTGGCAGTCAGTAATTCCAAGCTCGCTTTAGAATAGCTGCTGCTGAAATTAGTAGCCAGCAGGGTCACTTCCATTTTGTATTGTCGTGAAATGGCTTCAAAAGATCCAGTCCTCGTTAGCTTTTGCTTTTAATATTATTACTATTTTTCAATGACAGTTTACACCAGATGTTTGCGGCTCTATGCGCATACAGCTGTGTGATAGTAGCATTGGATTGCTGGGAACTACACAATATAGCATATTTAATTAACTTTGTAATTGTAAATGCTCAGAATTACATGTGTCATTACATTAAGCTACAAACTAACATAGATTGTCTGATGAAATCTTTGCAAACAATATGACAGTAATGTATATAGCACTTTATGTGGTCTGAGACAGACAGTTCATCTGGGAGGAAAAGTGTTTGTTTCCATTGAGAAAGATATGCTGTGATGTGGTGTAAAGAATTACTAAAAAAATACTGCTGTACTTACAAGAAGAAAAGCATTATTTTGGTTTTGTTTGCTCTATTAATCTTTTATACTGTACTTAGTCTGTCAAAATCTCCTTTTAGAAGTATCTCCTTGACCAGTGAAACATGACACATGAACCATGAATATCAGACTTGTGCGTACTGAGTTATTTTGCGGTACTGGTGGTTCTTTTGTAAGTTCAGCTGACACAGCTTCCCAGGTCAGCTGTGGGTTATAATTGAGTTAGATCACGTCCTTGTGGCTTTGAAAGAGCAGATCATCCAGTGAAACGTTAACAGCTGCAACGCTTGAAATGTGATAAACCCTGCCATGAATAACCAGTTACAACTGCTTTGAGTAATTTCTTATCTATGAAGGTGCTACAAGTGGTTTAAATGTAGGTATGTAAGTGTATGTAAATATATGTATTTATAGAAATAATTTATTATAGGTAAATAGATGTCTTTAAAAATGCTGTTACCTCAGATGGTGTGAGCTTAAGCAATATTCTGCAAAGCTTTACATATTTTGAATAAAGATGGAGGAATACTATTGCAGGTTAAGAAAAAAAAAATCACATTTTGGCAAACAAAGGATTATATTTAATTTAGGCCATGCCTGGAAAATATGATGTTTTAATGAATGCAACATGAGGTCAGGGAAGGGCTTCCCTCATTCCGCAGAAGCAGCTCTGTTTCTCATTTGTGATGCTTTTTTAAGCATCAAACAAGAGGTTCCTGGCAGAAAGTTGAAGTCGATCCTTGTTGAAGTCCTTCCCTCTGGTGAGGTTCAGTTCATTTGATCAGTCTTAGGGACTTGCATGGATTAGTTTCACTAGTCCTCCCAGATGAGTCTCACGGGTTGTTTCTAGGGACACACCACAACACCACCTCCAAGTTTCCCTCCCGGAGGTGTAGGGTACCTGTAGTGCAGAATGCTTAGCAATGGGAGGTTGATGTTGAAAAGCAGAAATGGCAGTCCTCCTGCTCCAGGAAGGGACTTCATTCTGCTGCTAGAAATGGAGAGTTGGAGACATGCTGTGATGTGCAGGATGTCTGGCTCCAAAGCAGGACCTGCCCTGCAGGTGGCGAGCAACCCAAGTGTCATTTGCCACCGTGCTTCCTTCCAAACCAGCATTGTAGCTGCTTCTTTTGTGCAGCTTCTCTGAGGCAGGAGCTGCTGAGGTTGACAAAACAGCTGGGTGATTGTGTCCCAGAAAGTAACGGTGCTGACAGTTCTGCCCTGGGGCCCGCAGGACCTCCAGGCCACCAATGTGGCTTCCAGTGCCCACCCTGGCATGTCAGCCTGCTGCAGCAGGGACGTGGTGTCTGCCAGGACCGTTCAGCAGCATAACATTGGGGTCTTCCACTTCAGAGAGAGCTCCGCATACCTCGCCGTGATGGAAACAGAAGTTAAATCGCTGCAACAAAGACCAGGGTGGTTGTAGCTCCTGCTGTGAGGCACAGCGTGGTTGGGGTTTGTATGCTGGAGCTTGTAGGCAGGAGGGAGGTCTTGCTGGGCTTTGGAAGCTGAGCTATGGGACTGACATAAAAAAATATCTGCTGTGAAGTTAGAGGCCTGCCCTGGAGGCAGAATTATCTGGTAGCAGAGATGAGAGTTGCCACTGCTCTTTACTCGCCCTGGGGCTAGAGGTTTTGCAGTGTCACTTCCAGCTTGACAACAGCTCCTGGGGGCCATGCTGCGTGGCTGCCATGCCAAGCAGCCTTCCAATGGAAACTGTTTTCACAGTAGGGGTTTTCCAGTAGTAGAGTAGAAAATATTCAGCAAAGGAGTTACATTCTTTGTTCTGTTGAACTCTGTAGATGGAGGCAGAAACGCCTCTACAAACATGCTTGCTGGATGAAGGAAAGGCTGTGGATGTTGTTTACTTGGACTTCAGTAAGGCCTTTGATACAGTCTCCCACAGTATCCTCCTGGAGAAACTGGCTGCCCATGGCTTGGATGGGAATACTCTCCACTGGGTTAAAAACTGGCTGGAGGGCCGGGCCCAGAGAGTGGTGGTAAATGGAGTTAAATCCAGTTGCTGTCTGGTCACGAGTGGTGTCCCACAGGGCTCAGTACTGGGGCCAGTTCTCTTTAACATCTTTATCAATGATCTGGACAAGGGGATGGAATGCACCCTCAGCAAATTTTCAGACGACATCAAGTTGGGTGGGAGTGTTGACCTGCTGGAGGGTAGAGAGGCTTTCCAGAGGGATCTGGACAGGCTGGATGGATGGGCTGAGACCAACAGCATGAGGTTCAATAAGGCCAAGTACTGGGTCCTGCACTTGGGTCACAACAACCCCAGGCTTGGGGAAGTTAAGGTTGGGGAAGGGTTGTTAAGGGTTAAAAGGCTGTTAAGGCACCATCCCTGGAGGTATTCAAGAGACAAGTTGACATGGTGCTCAGGGAAATGGATTAGTAGTGGATTAGTGTTGTTTTAGGTGTGGTGTGGGCTTTGTGTGGGAATTTTTTTGTTTGTTTGTGGGATTTGGGTTTTTTGGTTTGGTTTGGTTTGGTTTTTTGGGGGGGGTTGTTTGGTTTGGTTTTGTTTGGGTTTTTTTGTTTGGTTGGTTTTTTTGTTTTGTTTTGTTTTCTGGTATTTTTTTTCACTGGTTGGACTAGATGATCTTAAAAGGCCCTGTCCAACCTAGGTGATTCTGTGATTCTGTGAAAGAACATCTGAAAACATACAGATCATCCAAAAAGGCATAAACCCTTGGCAGCTCCTATTCTGTATTCTCTGACATTAATCTTAATGAAAATGCTTATGCCCTTGATTTGTGATGAAGATCTCACTGTCTGGGATTCAACATAGAAATATATTTTTCCCTGTTCCAGAAGGAGATTCAGAAATTAATCTTGGACTATATAGAGCTGTATAATTTTACTCTGTGCTTGACTTTCAAATTCTAATGCCTTTAGGAGAGAGATTTGTAACCAAGGAAACATGAAGTGGCATTTCTCTTATTATTCGGTAAATTTGACACAAGCTACAGAAATCCATTAGCACTCTAAAGCTAGAATGTTGTCCTGCTTCCTTCCCTATAATTTCTCTCTGCCTTTGATAAATGACATAGAACTTCAGTGTCAGATATCATAGATACATAAACCATGGTAGGAGAAATTAAAAATAAATTCAATTTAAAAAGGCAATTATATTCCTTGGCATATATGAAGAAAACATGGTTTCTGTTGCCTCTGTAGACAGAATATTTCTTGCAGAGCTATAGTATATTACCCAGCAGTTCCCACAGCAAAGGGTCATAATGAGGGTCAAAGACTCCAGAATGTTACAATTATCTCTGGTTTTAATTATTAACCATTTTAACAGCTTTCAGTCATATTTTTTTCCAAGAAAATTCTGATAAGAATAGTGATGATGTTGATTAATGATGCACATAATAGGGACTGAGAAAACCAGAATTTAAAAGAACATCCTGCATGACTTAAAAATACAACACTGAATTTTCCAGTGTTTCAAGCTGTGTTTTGAATTTTTCTCTGTTCACAGCAGTCAGAAGTGGACCAAATAAACTATTCTGCTGGTACTAGTAGGCTTATCCATGTTGCTATCAATGATGTGTATGCAGTTTGGATTGCAGACAAGTCATCCAACTGCCACTTGTGATAAAGGTGTTGAATTGTCAAGGGGCAAGCAGCCACAAAGTCATTCAGTGCCTTTTACTACAAGTATGTGATTTATGATATCTGTGATAGTACCAAAGCAATTGGTGGTTTGTGGAAAAAGGAGGAGGCTAGACTTGGTGCACATAGTAATTCAGATTAGACCCAAGTCTCCTGGTATAACTATACCAGATTGGCAATACGGTCTAATTTATGATCTGTTAATTATATTTACCTTCTCTGTGTCAGATTAAATACATGTCTATAAATATCTTTATCTACACTGATAGCAGACAGCCAAACTATAGTTTATATAGTGACTGTACTTACTTATGAAAAACTAGACTCGAAAAACTAAACACTTTGTAAATATGACAATAAAATACAATCACAAGCAGAATAAATTCCCACTTGTCAGCTATTCCTAAATAAAATTGAGCATAAAATCAATAAATAATCCTTGCATTTTCTGTGACCATGTAATGAAAATAATTTTTTTATATATTCTAAGTATTTTATTAAGGTAGAAGTAATTGCTAGAATAATATGAATTCTTCAATTCTACTAGGCTGCTAAAGTTACCAGAGGATTTTTTTTATTTGCTAATAATTCAAAAATATAAAATTTATATTGCTGTATTATGATTGATCTTATGACTATGTAAAATATGGTAATTAGTTTCGCTCAGCAAATAAGAGTCATATCTGTGACATTCAGTTCTATATATTATCATATAAGCAATCAATTTTGTCAAATGAGTTGCACAAGGATGCATTTCTCATCACTTGATCTATAAAAGAAAACAACTTTCACCATGTGTTTCAATCTTTGTGCTTTGAGCTCTAACAGCTCCAGACAGAATTTCAGTACCATTACAACAAATTTTATATTCTCTTCTACATAGTCTCAGCAACATCCATAACTTCTAATACACACAACATCATTGGACTCCATTACAAGAAGCAGGAAAATGGAGCAGTGGAATATTTTAACAGTTAATACGCAGAAGAACAGTATAAAAAGCTAGGGGTTTATGTCTTTCTAAATAAATGTAATTTTCTTGTTCACTTGACTAATTCAGTTTTAATATTTATGATAGTTCAGATAGCTAATGTGAGTTCTTTTTGCTGTAATATAGCACCTCTCACAATATGTGCATAGAACCTCTCTAAAAGGGTGATCACATGTGATAGACACGTATCTTCTTGTCTACTCTTACATCCTATTCAGAATTATGGAAAGCTTAATGCTGATGCCATTGCAACTGTGCTATTTATCAACAGAAAATAAAAGTGAAAAGGGAAATTATTATTAATAAATGTCAGAAAAGAGGACAGGTGAAATTTTGAAAGCATTCCATATTTCCAGTATTACTGATACCACGTTTCTGTGAACGAAACTCAAAGTACTATACTTCACAATATTCACTGGTTGCACAATTATTTATTTAATTTTTTGTAATAAAGGACAAGTTATCACCCTGGAAATTCTAGAAAAAGGATACAGGACAGAATGAAGAATTCTTGTCTATGATACAAAACTTTTACCATGCCTGCACAACACTGCTATCCATCACATCACTTTCATTGGATTCTGTGTGCTTTTGATTGGATTTATTTTGCCTTTTTCTCTATCCAAAACAGAGAGACAAGACTTAATTCAGTTGTCTGAACATAAGCATTCATGTCTATTTGAGATGGCTTAGAGAAGGCTTCAGCTGCTGTTACAGAAGGATGCAAGTGTCTGCCAAGTCGTATGTTATATTTGTCAACCCCATGCAGATGTTTGGACAGAACAGGACATCCCAAATGATGCTAGGCATCCTGTCTTCAGGCATCAGAGTTGAGACCACAGATAGACATATTTTCAGAATAAATATCATCCCATTTGTTTAAGCCATATCCCTTACAACAATGAAACACAATGAGAGTGTGTTTCTCTGCATTTAGTGGAGGCAGTCTAGGGACTTCATTCAGTTCACTTCTGTGGCCATACTTGCTACTAAATATGTGTTCATCGTAACAGACAAAAATGGAAAAATTAACTCAGACAGTAATATTTCATAATACAGACTTTGAAAATTGAATCCAAACCAGAAGCCTCCCCACAGCCCACCTTCCCTGAAAGTGTTAGCAGAGGCTAAGGTTATCTTTGCATTGTAAAACCTGGATCTTTAAGGATCTTTAAGCTAGGAAAGTAATTGGAGAAAAACTGGGAACTGTGAGGCCTCATCAATGATGAGATAGTCTTTTAAAAAAGGACAGGAATATTTTTTTTATTGTTATTAGTATTACTGGATATGTTAACACAGAAGATAATGCACTTTAGGAAGAGACCTCTACTGAATAATTTTGCCAAGTTAATAAAATATACAAAAAGTTATTTTGCATGAAAGGCTGTTTCACTGAAGTCCCAGCTAGCAAGTATTTCTGATGTGTTCCTACCCTGTGGAACCCAATATAAAATCACCAAAGTCCTGAAACCTGTTTCATGATGAGGCCTTATTGGAATATCAAGAATTTTATTTTACCCTAACGCTACATGAGGTACTTGACGCAGTGGACATGCACAAATCTGTGAGGATTCAGTCTGAGATCAAAACACTTAAATTTAGGTCTACTTGTGCTGAGTTCTTGTTACAGAGATGTAGTCAGTACAGAGTATGGAGCTTGGAGGACCATATAGTAACAGCCAGGATGGAGCTATCATCTGCACAGCCAGGAGGAGCTGATCAGTAGCACAGGAATGTTACATCATCTGAGATGTCCTTCTGCTTCAGAAGAGCTGAAGTACTGCATAGGCTCCACTGACTGGATTAGTCTTGGTCTCCGTTGGGTGTAAGAGGAAGTCAGACATCTCTATCTCAATCCAACAGAACATGCATAGATGTTTAGGGCATTTGAGGACCACAAGGTATCTATAAGGGGCTAATAGATATGACACAGAACCTATGGAAGACGTGTGGCTTTCCTTCCAGAGTTGCAGCTACAAGATGCTTAACCACCTGAAATGGTACTAGATAACTGTATAGGTAACCGAATTCCATTTACAACGTTCACCCAATAAATGTAATGGTACTTTCCCTTCCCTCTTCTTACTATAGCAACTCAAAAGTTAGAAAATTAACTAGAGTTTAATTTCTACCTCTGGTTTAGGACTGTTTTTAAAATTTGCAATCATGTGTTGGCCACTTGGATACAATATCCTTTTATTATTTCCTGACCCATCTGTTCAGGTTTGTATAAACATCCTTTAATAGTCTTTGGAGCGTGGATTAGAAAGACAGTGTTTGACTTCTCAGGGGACTGTTCTAACCTCCAGCCTCCAGAGTTGATTCCCCATCTATGGCTGGCTTCTACAGCAGCTCCAGAATAAAGCAAGGCTCCAGTACAGTCACTATAGGTAAACCTTGTAGTAACTAATTTTTTGGGCAGTATGAGAGGAACCCAAATACTCTTTTTGCTGGTTTCGAAAGGAAGATTCTGTCTATGAATATTAAATCCTATGAATCCTGGTTTCCACTACTAAAGAAAGTTTGTTTTAGTAAAAACACATTTTTAAAAAAGCACACACACTCACAGAAGTGCTGCATTTTTTCAAGACATTTTTCCCTTTAACCTTCTTTGCACAGACATTTTATTTGATCCTTTTATGAAAAATCAAACACAAAGCAACAGATCCTGAATAGAATGTGTGATTTCTGTATAAATGCCTCTTATTTCTTTCTTGTATCTAGATTCTTCAACCTTGCTATTGCACGATAATTTTAAAATCCATTACCTAAAGTTTTATAATGTGTTGTTACATTTTAAAATTAGAAGTATTCACAAAAATATGCAAAAGATTTTTGAAAATTCATCATATCAGAGAGGATCATTTTACTAAATCCAAAGCAATTACTCAAACAGCTAATAATCCATTGCTTATTAGTACAACATGTTTTTTTCAAGCATCTGGATGTGGGTGTTAAATCCCTAACAGCTGTTAGTGAATCTCTGCTGCATTCCTCTATTTTTATTATTGTAATCCATGTATCTCTTGAATAGTAGAAGCATTTTAATACATAGAGTTACCAAGCAACTGCTCCAGACAGCTTTATTTTATGTTTCGTTCATGCTTCATGAGACTGCTCTGTGAACAGGATTATCAAAGCATGAGAACAGAAGAATAAACTGGACAAGTAGATCAGCTAAAGGAAACAACAATTTTAGAGGCCTAATTCCACAAAATTCACTCTAACAAACCTCAAAGGGTGTAAATGCCATTAGCTTTTTACAGCTCCAGGCTTCCTGCTCTGCTGTGGGAGGCTGCGAGCTTCTTACCACGAATAAGTCTTTCAAGGACTGAAATCCTTCTGTCTTGGTCCTGAAACTATATATATGTGGAACGTGTTCCCAAATATACAACCTTAAATACCAATTTAATGACACCAGCATAAAAACCAGCTTAAAATGACAGAATTTGTATGTGGTGGTTGTACTCATAAAACAAGGTGATGTGAGTGCCCCTCATTTTATTTTGAATCTCAGTATATTTTTAGGCCTTTTCTCCAAAAACAAAAGAGGTCAAAGATTACACCTTTTATAAAAGCTGGATATTTCCTTTAATCAAATGATTTCTTAAAACTGCCATGTTTGGAAGGAAGCAACTACATATATTTGACATAAAGCATCAGTATACTTTGGTTATGATTGTATTGGCTATGGCTAGATTCTAAGGAACTGGCATGCCGTGGTGTTTTTGGAAAACTGATTTATCTACATGCTAACACTGGAACTTGAAAAAAATCCAATTCAATAAGAGATACAAGGAGAAGATGGCAAATAATATCCTTCTGGATATTATTTTTCCTTCTGGAAGACATAATCTTTCTGAGAATGATGGTACTACAGCAGGACTACAGCACACAAAAAATGAATATATGAACGCTTATTCATTTTAAGGATTTTTGTTTTAAGGCTAAGTACTTGTTAAGGCAACATGATGTGGTTTAGTCTAGAAAATGCAAACTGTGTTTCTTTGCTTCTGTACTTCTAACTCTGTATGGGATATAGCATTGTAGCATGAATTCTCCATAAAGTTCTTTTTTTTTTTTTTCCTAGAAATAACACCCACAAGAGGATCTGCAGGAGTTAGTACATCTCCTGCAGAGCTTGTGTTCAGGCAAAATTAATAAATCTTTCTGGATAAGAGCTGGAATAGAGCCACGTGTCTTTTCACTGTAACGTTTAGAGCTCCAGGTTCCAGGTGTACAGTTTACTGCTGTGGTAACAGGCTGCTACACACAGGCAGTTGTCTTGGGCTTTGCAAAGTGGTTATCTGCTAGCCTTGGAAGCAATATAAATGCATTTACAGGCAGCAGTGCTTGGACTCATAATTAATAGTCTAAGCAGAGCAAACTCCAGTGTCTAATCTGCAAGCTGGATAAACTGCCTCTGGATAAATGAGAGTTTGTCTTTTATAAATGCTATGGTATGCTTTCATGTAGTTAATCATATGGGATGTAAATGCACTAGAAATATGCACATCCATATTTCCCATTAAAAGGATGCTCACCTTACAGTTAAAAAAAGTGAAAAGCTCTATGTGATAGGTTGAAAATATAGTTGTATGGTATTAGCAGGACAAATCTGACAGTTTTTCCAAAGTATAGTCAGGGTCAAATTATCTGGATAGGGAATTCACATCAAAAACTGTGGCAACCCGTTCTTGAGCAACTCAAATCCAAGAGCTGTACTATTGGTTGCCATAAATTGCCACCGGGGACCAGGGAGGAGGAGGACTGAAAAAAAGACAGGATGACTTTTTCACCCCATCTGAAATTATTGTGGGAATCAAAGCAACAGCTGAGTATGAGAGTACAGCATGTTTCATATGATGTAAAGAACATAATAGAACACATGGGCTCAGACTGGGAGCTTTTAATGTCTAAATGGTTTATCATAACATGCAAAGTTTATTTTTATGTTGCAAGTTCACAGAGAAAGTTGGATTGTTGGGGGGGTCCATTAGATCCATTAGTAATTGGCCACAAAATTTCAGACATTAACATCCTATTTTTCTTCTGCCAAGCAGCTGTAGAGCTTTACCTGCACCTGTGGGGCATAAAGCATTAACTCTTCAGGCATTATCTGAAAGATTAATCCTTGTTAATGAAGAGGTCAAGTGATTTTTGAAGATAGGCCAGAAAATTCAGCACTAGGAGGGCACAAAGCATTATACTTATGATGCTATTGCAGACTTCATCTTCTCTGGAATTACACTCACCAGCATTCCCCCAGCCCCCTGAGGTATTATACAGGATAATGAAAATGATCTGGACTTCATTTCTTAAGGCTTTCTTTAGCTGGAGAAGAAACACAGCACCGTGGATAGAACATGCTCCTACTAAACTGGTTTTCGTGCAATATCTAGAAAAAGAAACGAGCTTTGTGTTTCCTTTTGCCTAATACATTAACACCCTGTCACCTATAAATACTCAGACTCAACCTCCTGTCAGATTCCATTTGTATTTCTATTTAATGTGTTATTCCCCTCCTTTCAGCACATTGTTTGATACTCTTTGCTTTTTTACTGGCTTGGGAGCTTGTCTACATATGAAATTAATTCAGCAATTCTTTCTGATTATTCCTTTTTTGAAATAAAAGTATCTTATTCACATTTAGGTTGATTTGATAGCTGGCTAATCTGAATAATTGATAAAATACTCTAATGAAGATTTCTAACTATATTGGTATTCAGGAATAACTGCTGCAGATTAGATTCATTCTCTACCTTTATCCAAAGTAATTTTTAACTCTACTCTTAAAATAAAGTCTATTGTTATTAAGATTCATCCTAGTGAAATGAGACTCTGCTTGATGCTGAAATTATAATTAAATGAATAATATAATATAATATAATTAATATAATATAATTTAATTTAATTTAAAGGTTCTAACATAGTCCTACCATAGTGATTCTGTTTAATTCTACTTAAATTTTATTTGATAAAATTCCAGAAGCTATGAATGGTCCTGAGAACAGAAGACTTCTCATCTGATAGAGTTTCTACTTTCCACATGGATGGAATGAACATTACGATACAGAAGTGTGCAAAGAACTTCTATAGTGGATACTTTTATTTTGATTAGTATGATCTATTTGATTTGTGTCATCTATTCATTGCATCTCTGGTCACTTTGAGACACTAATATGAGGGTCCCCACATCATTGCATTGACTATGGATGAAGTCTGGAGGATTTGAGTCATGAGAAATTGTCTCTCGGTCTCTGTCCTTTTTTGTCATGCAGACTTCTGTACACCCTCTCAGCTCTGCTGGATTGCCCTTGTTACTGGGACACTGAATCCACAGCTGCCTCCTCCTTCTCCATGTCTTTATATGTCTGCACTGCAGAACAAGGCATGTCCTGGGAGGCATGTTGAGCACTGGGACCCTTTTCCCACACTGCAGCACCAATCAATTTCCTGCCTTTTCCTGGAAATCTCCAAAAACGTCCCTCCAAGACAAATCCTCCAACATCTCTTGGAGCTTGGAGTCTCCTAGGAGCTTCCCCCTAGGAGGCAATATAATTAAATCTACCTCTAGCTTGATTCCCTGTACCCCATCCATTTCTCTACCCTCAAGCACCCCATACTCTTGCTCACGCTGGGGCAAGGCTCAGTGGGCAGGCTGCCCTGTACCTATGGTTCCTGGCAGTGCTGCAGGCACTATGAACTAGGAGAAAAAATCTATAAAAATGTTGTCCATG
>JAOXNG010000021.1:109237895-109248795 GCA_028566535.1 Scolopax minor | reverse complement strand
GTCCCTGTGACTGCAGGGGGGTCGGACTAGATGACCTTTGAAGGTCCCTTCTGGCCCAGATGATTCTATGATTCTATGAATGACATTGCAATATTAGCTGCGGGTTCATAAAACACAAAAAATGACACCAAAATAGCTGTTAGACACATGAAAATGTAAACAGCAACATCAAAAAATACTTTCCTTGAGTCTTCTTTTGTTTTGTTTTTTTAATTTCTTTTTGTTAGTACTGAGCACCATCTGGTGGATGGTGCCAGCTTGCACTAATACCTGTCCCCAGGGTGAAGAACAGATTATTCACAGGCAAACATGCTGAATGAGGCAGGTCTTTCCCACTCATACAAAGACATCATGTGTTTTAAATAAATATCCTCCCAATCCTCACAGGACGTAAGCGACTGATGTATGTTTTATCATTTATTTCTAAACGCATGAGAGACACTCAGCAAGTCATACCATGGCTGAAGTGGTAAAATAAATTAGTGGTCAGTGGCACAGCTGCATGCTTGTGCTTCAGGCAGTCATCTGCTCTTATCACCAGGCAAGAACAGTCCAGAATATGCCTGTGGTAGCACAAGCTCTAATCCCAATTGTCAGCCTTGTGTTTACTTGTTGTAGAAGATACAGATGTAAAAAGAGGTTTTTACCCTTCCGCATTTGTTGTATGTTTATTACCCTGCCTTGTAATGTAGCAGCCATACAGTGTGGTATATTTGAACCTTAGGAAATCCCAATTGAATTTCTTCAAAAGGTCTGGTTTCACTGACTCAGATACTTCTCTGTGAAAGACTAATTACACTTGTACAAGGAAACGCAATCTCATCTCCTCTTGTAATCCCCAAGACCTCTAATTTATGTCTTACCAACTACATGAATGTAAACTGCAACATTAAAGAAGTATTACCACTGGCTTTTATTGGCTGCTGCTAAAATATAATTTTTTACATTAATTTGGTAAAGATTAGTTTTATGACAGGCGTTTCATGCAAATCATTAGGGAAAAATGGCAATATATTTTAATTATCTGTTTTGAGTCACTAATGTACAATTATTACCTGTGTGGAGCCAGATACAGTTATGAAGAGGACTGTACCAAATATTTTTGAGCACAAAAGTAGCTTTGACTGAGCTATACCATGAAGATGAAATAAGATAAAGGAGGAAGGCTCTCTTCCTGAATTGACATTTTTATTACAAACCCCCACGTTAAGGCAACATGGAGATGTTGCTGACAGCAAAGTCAAGACTAAGTCATGCAGATGGACAAAGCAAAATAGAGCCTGTCTAGAACCCCATTTAATAGTGATGCTATCTACATGCCCCAAAATTCAGGCTATTTACTCTATGTAGACAAGGAGTCAAAGACATGGAATCAAACAGAAATCATGTCAGGAAAATTTTATATTTTTTTTTTCCTTTAGTAGCATGGGACATATAGACCAAATGCAATATACAGTCTACAGTGCTTATAGTAAATAAATTCCTTTTACTTTGGATTTTATTGTGAATATATCAAGAACATAAGGCTCTAGGGAATAATATATATCTGCAAAGGGTAGAGCAAGAACAGTCATTATGAATGTCAAAATATTTTAATATTTCCATCCTAAAACTTCCCCTTAATTTCCTTAGAGGCTTTGCTTTCTGGAATAGAAAATGGTTTGCTTTTTTTTTAGGGTTTTTTTCCTTTTCATCCCACTGTGACTATTCCGTCAATCTGAATGATAATATTAAGAGTTTTATAAAGAAAGAAACACATTGCTAGGGGATAGAATAAAAAGTGGGAAATTATCTCATGCCATTGATATTCAAAAAATGAAATCAGCAGACTAGAGTTATTAATGCAGATTGTGCAGATGGCACTGTGCAATTGTCATGGTGCTCCAATAAAAGTAGAAACAAAAATACTACAATTTATGGAAAGATGAAGGAGCCAATGCTCTTACTGCCTGAGAAGAACATTCTTGTAATTTCTGCTAACATTAAAACATTCTCATTCAGTCAAAATCAGGGCATTGTAGAATAATTTAGACTGAAATGGAACTTTGGAAGTCATGTGATACAACTCCCCACTCAATCAGTGGATACAACTCCCCAGTCAATCTCATAGTTGAATCCAACTTTGAAACCATGAGGCTGCTCAGGGTCTTGACAGGCCAAATTTTGTGTCTCTTTAAGGATGGAGCCTTTCTGAGACACTCCTTCCAGAGATTCATCACCTTCATTATGGCAATTGGTCTTGTCCTACTACTCAATTAGAATTTTAAGTGTCTGCAGTTTGTGCCCATTGCCCCTAGGAATGGAGACTGTGCACCTCCAAGAGGAATCTGGCTCCATTTCCTCTATAAACACCCACTAAATGGCTGAAAAAAAGCACTTATATCCTCCTTTGCCTGCTCTTCTTCAGGCTAGATGAACAGTCTCTCCAACTTGATGTCAGGTACTCCAGCCCCCTGATCATCTTGATGGCCCTGTGCCATACTCATTTCAATTAATCTGTCTTATTTGTACCAGGGAGCACAAAGTAGAATACAGTACTACAGATGCAGTCATACAAGTGATACACTGCACAGACTGCAGCAATCGCATCCTTCTTCCTCCTGGCTGTGGTTTTATTAATGCAGCTCAGTATGTTCTCAGCCTTCATTGCAATACATACATATCATATATGTTGTTGCATATAAACTGAATAGTGTAGGTACTTTGTTGCTGTAATACAATTGTGATGTTGTTGTGGTGTGTTGTAAGTGAATTTCCAGAGGAAAACTGGTTAACTGCAGTTATTATTTAATTAATAATTATATCACAAAAGCCATGGTATTTATTATTGAGATAATGTCTTAATGAAATTCTGTAAGCTGGAAAATCCCTCTTCTGGGCTGTACAGCAAAATATCATGAATGCAGATGCACAGCAAATGTAACTCTAGTATAAGCACACACCACTTTGCACTTCCATAGTTAGTGCTATCCAGCACTAATTAAGCTTTGTAGAACACCTATGGAGCAGGTAATTATTACACCATTATGCAGAGGGGAGGAATTGAAGCATAAATAAGCAACAGGACTAATTTTAAAGTCTGCAGTGATGGCCTAAATGACCTCTTACTGAGTGGGAGTTTTAGAAGTTATTTAATTAGAGGAGAACTAGGTCAAGGCCAAGTGTTTTTGAAAATCTCACACTACCTTTTATAACTCAAGGTCAAGCAGAGAACAGAAGTCAAGCGAAGGTCCTCTTTCTAATCCTTTATTTTGAGTGCATATCATACTCATAAACAGTGAACCAGGTTCCTCCTTCCCATGTGCTAACATTACCATCAGGAGCATCACAGAGTAAAAAAGGGAAGAATCGGTTAGTTCCACGGTTCTGGGGGGAAAAAATAGCCAGCTGGCTAGATAGAAGTCAGTGCAGGTAGATTCTTGGAACCATCTGAGTAATTCGGATACTCAGTGCTTTGACTGCAGTATGTTAGTATCCAGGACACTTTTTATCCATTTTAAAAGAGCTATTTTACATGAATACCATTTTTATCAGGGCAAGGTGTCAAGCTACCCTTTTAATAACATATTTCTATATCGTAATTAGACAATTTGCTTACTTTCAAATCTTTAAATGTCTTTTAGAAGAGGCAGGAAGTTATTTGTTTTTATTTAACAGTATAAAAACTTTTGTCAAAAGCGAAATAAAAGATCCCAATATGTTGTTCAAAACTGAAAAATTGTCTCAATTGTCTCAAAAATGTGTTCCCTGGGTGAACAGGGAAATTTTGTTTGTTGTCTTGGAAAACGCCTCAAGAATAATCTTGCAGATCTTAAAATTAGGTGTGCTCTTTGTATCACAACAAAATTAACACTCTTGAAAATGTAGACATTATGAAATAACATAATTGAAAAATCAGGAAATAGCTCTATAACTGATGCGCGCCACAAGATGGCACTGTTTTATGGCACTTGATTTATTCTAAGTGTCCTAAAACAATAAAAAGATTAACTGGATTATAAAAACAATAAAGGATGCATATACAGGCTTATAAAAATAAAATGAATAGTAATAAACGAACAGAAAATATTAAAATGTTAGTTAAATAGCAGAATCAGTAGTAATAGGGTAGAAGTCATTCAGCAATGACGTATCTGCCCCAACGTTATCAGGAGGTGGACAGGAGCTGGAAGTAAAGACAGATGGTCTGGTTTGGGTTAGGCACGAAGGCATCTATATGATTACCTAGAATTTAAACTTTCATTGTAAGCCTTCAGGTTCAGGAAATAATATTTAACAGTCACCTAAACATTTCTCAACCTCTTTCTTTCTTTGAAAGATGGAATTTATCTACACTGCTTATTATGATCAGAAAAAAAAAAGGGGAGATTTTACAAGAGAAAGGTGCATGGCCACTTGTGCAGAATGTGTATATTAAAATTATTTGGAGCCCTAAAAATAATTTTACCCAGGCTTCCCAGAACAACACAAAGTACTGTGTTTTGATCCTGGGGAACAGGAATTTGATCCATGTTGGGAGAAAAGAGGATCAAAAGAGCTTCTCAGGCACACCCAATACACCCAGTTTGGTATTGCTGGTTGAAACTTAAGACAGTTGATGCTTATTCAGACCTTAAAAGTTGTGGCTCTTCTATTAGTGGGTTGCTCCATAAAGTTCAGGTAGCTTTCTTCTCCGCATTCCTGCATGAATGTCAAGGAGACATTTACCTGGGAGAGCATGTCCTACACCTTCTCTGCATTCCTCAGTGAATAGGTTGTTCCCAAAGGCATACAGAAGGCAGCATTCATTTTCACTGGCTTCAGTGGGAAAATGTAGGCCATTAAATTTTTGATTAGTAATCTTATGTTCAACATACAAGTCCTGCTGGGGACCATGTCAAACAATTAATACACAGCCTGTCTTTATATAAATACAGGTGAGGGAAAACTTTTTTACTTGTGGGAAGATGTCTAAATACAGTATTTTTTTAGGCATATCTTTGAAAGACAGGCCCATGACATTTGTGTCTGAGTTTTCAGTTGCCACTCATCAGAAGTAGATCTGTGCCTTTGAATAAAGCCAAAGATAATAAGAAAGTCCCTGAGGAATTTCAAGAAATTTGTCCATTTTTGGATTATTTATATAATACCATTGGGTTTTTTTCTATTTCTGGAACATTCAAGAAAAGAAAATGCTTTGATACAAAATAATATTGCATCTACAGCAATATTATCTTAACAACGAAACATCAACCTTATAAGCACTGCAAGAAGCCTTTCCAAATAGTATTAATTTGTTGATTTAAAACATTTTCGATCCTCTTCTTCATAGAATCATAGAATCATTTAGGTTGGAAAAGATCTTTAAGATCATTGAGTCCAATTGTTAACCTAACACTGCCAAATTACCACTAAACCACGTCCCTAAGTGCCACATCTCTATGTCTCTTGAATACCTCCAGGGATGGTGACTCCACCATTTCCCTAGGCAGCCTGCTCCAGTGCTTGACAACAGAAAGAATTTTCCTAATATACAATACAGATCTATAAAACTGGCACAAATTGAGGCTGTTTTGTCTCATCCAGTCACTTGCTACTTGGTAAAAGAAATCGACACCCACAACACCACTCACCATGGTGAAGTGCACTGGGATAATCAGTCTTAAAAAGCCATGACTCAATTGTTCAAAGGTCCACTCAACCTCACTATAGGAACAAATCTTTGCAGCCATTATTTTAGCAGCCTTCATAAAAGAGGAAAGCAGCAAAAAAGGGGAGAAGGATAAGGGATTTGGGTTATTTCAACTGTTCAACTCAGGAGATGAATAATAAAGGTGTATCTTGGAAAAGGGTTTCTCATCTCAGATCTTTATATGTTTGCTGGGAAGGGAGGAGAGACAAGAGGGGGGAAAAAGCAGATCAGTATTTGGAAAACTGGCTCAGGATCCTGAAATATGTTTGTACTGAGTTCCTATTCTGCAGATAGTCGAGTTTTGTCATGTCTCTAAGCAACAAGATCTATAATACGCATTTGCACTAACACAGAGTAAATTGCCTCAAATGTGAATAAATTTTAAGCCACAACTGAATCTTTAGTGATTGCTTTATTATCACAGTAAGTGGGGGAATAAATATTGTCATGGGTTTAAGACCCTCATAAAGCTTATTATTTTTCAGTATTCATATAAGAATAATATCTAGAAATTACTTCTATTCAGAGTTTTGACTAATGCTCAAAATTACTGTGTGGGCAAGGTCACCTGTAATATTCACCTCTCAATATTTTTCAGAGGTCTGTGATGGCAGAATGTAGAAAATTTTGGACCATGGGGTGTTCAGTTGTGTTATGCTTTTTTGAAAAAGATGCATTTTTTCCAATGCTTGTGATCTGCATGATACTAAAGATTATAAATAAAATAACCTATACCTAGAGATAACTTGGGTTGAATTATGAAAAAAATCTTCTGATATTCCATTAGAAGCAGACTTCTAAATTTCCACATTACCCGTATTCCAGGTATTAAAAAACATAGAATCATAGAATCATATGGGTAGGAAGGGACCTTAAACATCATCTAGTTCCAACCCCCTTGCCATGGGCAGGGACACCTCCTGCCAGACCAGGTTGCTCAAAGCCCATCCAGCCTGGCCTTGAACACTTCCATGGATGGGGCATAAATTAGACTTAAATCTTTCTGATTTCATTATATTCAGTATAAAATATACAGACAACATGTATATTGATGGGACTTGAAAAATTGACTTTATTGCATTTTTATACTCTAAGGTTACTAACAGCATTTCAAAATGACTGAGTAAGTCTACTAAAAATGATCAAATTTTACAGCACAGAAACAACATGGTATGGCACAAACAATAAAGAGAGGATAGTAATGAGTCAAATGCCACATTGAAAAGATGTGAATTTGGCCATCATAATAAAGTTGATAATATTGAAGAAGGAATATTGGTCATAGGAGATTCATTTATTCATTAAACATGTCAAAGCAGACACATAGCACACCATGCTGACTTAGTGGCATTTATGGCCAATGTGTAATTGATATAAATTGATATATGATCTTATTTATAGAGCAATACAAATTAATTGTGTTGGATAGAAACACAGAGAAAGACTTCAAAGTCTCTATTATTGACAGTTTTTTTCTGAACTGGATAGTAGTTTTTAATAAGTCTAATAAGTTTACTTTAGATGATTGCTTAGACTTCATGAAATACTATCTCTCCTATTCAGTTACTGAGTGACATAATATAGAAATGGGATTCAAATCTAGATTTATATATCCTCAGCTCAATTCAGTCATTGCAAAAATTGCCATCTGCTGCTAATTAAGAAATTACATAGGACTTGTGGAACGTGTGTGGTTTTGTAGGGGTTACTGGGGGCAAGGTATGATACTCTGAGTATCTCATACACTATTACCTACCTACATGCGGGGATCAAATCAAGCTTTGTCAATTATAACCAGATCTTTAGACACCAAACACACATGCAGATTCCTACAGGTAGGAACCTAAGCATAGGTATCTCCATCTGTAGCTGAATCCCATGCTAGATATCTTTTTACAAGGACAGTAGAGAGCTGATGCGGTTGCCCACACATTGGCATCTAGGATTGTTTGACATGTCTTAGAGTGCTTAAAGTGGTCCCTACCTGCCACTCCAGAATGGCCTGGATCAACTATGTCATATTTGACAAATCTCTTTCAGTTCTTTCATATACCTGAGGCACCTCAGAAAGTAGCGGATGCTTATGTGTGAGCAAGTGAATGGGGGATATTTGGTGCTTATGAATCCCTCTACAGTGCAAAAATGGCTCAGCAAGCACCTGACACCTATAATTTTTCCTGGCACTGAGTAGCTTTAAGGTCCAATCCCTCCCCTCCACCGCCCCCCCCCCGCCGTCCGTTGTGGAATGGCTTACATAGTCTGGTTTCTGCTTTCAGATAGTTTAAATGGTATTCATCTGACCTATTTTAGACATCTTCGTCTGATCAGGTCTCTGTAGACTAATTTTATAGTTAAGGAGACTACGACACATTTCTAGACTGCAATTAAACTCATCCTAAAGTATGTGGCTAAAATAGACCAGATGAATCATATGCCCATTTCTCTTCATTGTCTATAAAGTATGGCTAGCTCAGATGTAGACAACTAAAGTTAGGTCAGATGAATCATGTAATATGGTATCCCTCAAGGACAAAGTTGGAGGGAGGAGTTACATTCCTACTGAAGTGACTTGTTGCCATGTTGTCTGTGATTGTCAGAAGTCAGAAAGATTAATTCTACTTGCATATTTTTCTAAATTATGATTGTCATTTTGCATGTTCTTGTTATTTATGTGTCAACATATGAAGAGATTCACACTGAGAAAATAGGTATATGATTATCAATACTTGACTGAACATTTTTGATAACCCAAGAATTTTAAACTGGTTTGGATTAAAAACAGGTAGATATTCATGCTTTCATGGAGTTAGTCTCCAACATATCATACAAAATTTATTTTGGCTTTATGTCTTTCTGCCATCTTTATGCTTAACATGGGAGAAAAACAAGCATTTGATGGAGTATAAAGTGAATCAGATAGACAATGACTTCCTATGCTTAAAAGCTACCACTTCAAGGTCCGTGCCTCACATAAATTAATCACTAAAAGAGACTTGAACTTACACAGCTGGTTTATACTAGAATACTGTGTTCATGATATTTTGATCTAGTGATAGGAGTTCTAAAACTAAATTTACTATAACCTCTAAACAAAGACTGAGAGTTGAATAAGGCCTTCCTGGGATGAATATTTTACTAAATGGTTGGTTCAGCACAGAAGAATCTCCTTAATTTTTGTCCCAGTTCATCAGATCTTTCATTGTGCAAATACAATTCCTTGTGAAGCTGGAATGCAACCAGATCAGATATTGGAGTGTTGTGGTTTAACCCCAGCCAGTAACTAAACAGCACATAGCCAGCCACTCCCTCCCTCTGCAGTGGGTTGGGGGAGAGAATCAGAAGACTAAAAGTGAGAAAATTTGTGGTTTGACATAACAACAGTTTAATAGTTAAAGTAAAAGCTGGGGGCAAAAGCAAAGCAAAATAAGGAATTCATTCACTGCTTCCCATCAACAGGCAGGTGTTCATCTCCAGGAAAGTAGGGCTCCATCACGGTTACTTGGAAAGACAAATGCCATCATTCTGAATGTCCCCCATTCCTCCTTCTTCCCCCAGATTTAATGCTGAGCATGATGTCATACAGCATGGAGTATCCCTTTGATCACTTGGGGTCAGCTGCCCCAGCAACACAGTCTTCAGTACAAATCCAAAATACAGCCCCATGCTAGGTGTGATGAAGAAAATTAACTCTACCTCAGCCAAAACCATCACAAGGAGTTAAAAATAACTGGCATAATCTGGAAGTCCAGCAAACAGAAGAAGAAGGAGTAGAAAGCAGGTATGAGGATGAGTAGGATTTACTGTCAAATTGGTTTCAGTGTGAACAAAATGCCACATTTACTACTAGGCAGGTAATAACTGCTTGTGGCCATGACAAAGGCAGATCATATTTCTAAAACTCAAGGGGCTGAACAACAATGTAATGACAGGAAAGTTGAAGCACCTTTCTGATAGAATTAAGGACCAAGAATTCTGTAAAGAAGGAAAAGACATGGAGGACTGAATGTGAATATTCTTCAAATGGCGTTCTGAAGAACTGTACCAGAGGTCAGGTAAGTATCAGCTCTTGCACAGTCTGAAGATTTAATATCGAAGGAGGTCCATACATATCCTTAGCCTGAGGACTGTGAAGTATCTGTAAGTTAGTCAGATGAAAGATGAGAAAAATCTTTAGAATCTAAATATTACCTAAATACATGTGCTTATACGTTTACATTAAAACTGCGGTTTATTAGCCTTTATGGCAGTATTGTTTACCTTTGCTCATATGCCTTCATAATGAGAAGACTGCTCTCTCTGGGAGCTCCCAGTTGGGTGACCTGGTTCTGTTCCCTGTCCCCTAAGCCTAGAACTTGTAACAGTTGGACATCATAGTAACAGATCAAAGTTTAGCTATATTTAACACCTTAGTATTTCACAGGAATTGAAAACAGAGAGACCCAGAAAATTAAGTTTCACAGAAAGGAGAGATAGGGAAAATAACCTGTGTTTTGCAGTAGTCAGGAAGGTGTGAATCTTTATTAAAAGTTTTTTTTGTGTGTCTTTGGATGCTTTTTTGGCTCTCCTTTTAAAGTACATTAATGAATATTGTAATAATGTAATATAGATTTTTTGTTGTAGTTTCATGCAGTCTGTATCTTCTATACCTATTGTATCTCTAGAAACGTTATGAATATTGCAATTTTTTTATTTTCTTGAATTTTGCACCCTAGATTTTCTATGAAGACCAAGGGAAAACAGATTACAAAAAACAAACAAACAAAAAAATTAAACAAGTATTCAAATGAAAGATGGTCTTTCATATTGAAATAAGTCAGTAGACCTTCCTGGAATGTTCTTTTACAAATATTATTGCAGTTGGAATGAGTACCTCCTGCAGCCTAAGCCTGCTACCATAACTGGTCTGACTTTGTTACAAGGCACTCCAATAGGAAAAAAAAAAGAAAGAAAAAAAGGAGAGGATAGGAGAGGAGAGGAGAGGAGAGGAGAGGAGAGGAGAGGAGAGGAGAGGAGAGGAGAGGCAAAAAGCAAGGCAAGGCAAGGCAAGGCAAGGCAAGGAGAAAAGAAAGGAGGAAGAAGTTGTGACATTTTAAAGATGTGTGATGATTCTCAAGGGCTAAACTCAGTGACTATGACACAAATGTCTAATCACAGAATCATAGAATCATCTGGGCCAGAAGGGACCTTCAAAGGTCATCTAGTCCGACCCCCCTGCAGTCACAGGGACAC
>JAOXNG010000021.1:109191599-109203663 GCA_028566535.1 Scolopax minor | reverse complement strand
ATTTTGGCAGTTTCAAAAGATTGGACTGCTTTAGCCAGACCTCTTTCAAAGTAAATATTGTTTTAAATAAATGTAGCTATTACCATAAATTGCTAAATGTTTGGGATACGTTTTTGCATTTTCATTATTTCATAATTTCATTATTTCATAATCATAATTACTGTTTATTTTAATTCTCAATATAATGAATACCAGTACCAGTAAACATTATTTTCCTTTGGCTGTACCAGTCTTGGCAACAGCTCATTATAAAATCCAAATTAAATTGAATCTGTTCTGCAGAATTAGATGGGATAAAAATTCAGTTTAAGTACCTGATCATTTCAAGCTGGCAGCATTTTTGAATGATTTTGAATGTTTTTGGTGACAAATGGATGCTGAATGTTTAGCATCACCTCTTTGGATATTTGAATGTGAATTGGAACCATTGTATTTCAAGGTAAGACATGACCAAGTGTTTGTATTAAGTACCCACTTTCTTTTATACATGATTTGTGAGAAAGCTAATGAGTGCAAGATGATGGCCTTCACTTTGTGTAGAGTGTTTATGTCTTTGTTGAATGAGTCCAATATTACTTGAAATTTTAAATAACAACAGTTCAGTTGTCCTATATTTTTGTATTTCTTGAGAGAAACCACACTAGCAGCTCTGCATGATCTATTTATGGCATTTAAATTTATGATTGAGTATGTAGATATTTGATTAGCTTGTTGCCATTCAAAGTGGTGGTCCAGTTCTGTCTGCCCCATCTCTTGCATCAACGCCTGTATTCATCTGGGATGTGCTGGTTTGGGGGATTTGCTGCTGAAAAGCTATGGGATTGCAAAGACTTCTTGGAGGATTAATTTTCTGTCAGCTTTGACCTCTGCGTCAGCTCATCATGGACTCAAACAAGCACTGGTGTCACCACAAGGAAACTGCTGCCCATACTTGCAGCAACAAATTATGATATTGGCTTTAAACATCTCGCTTCTCTTTGCTCCGAGGAAAGGTTTGATACATGAGGAAGACTATGAAGGGGTTGTGAACAGCTGCAGACTTCAATATCTGAGGAGGAAGCAGAGAATGATAGAGACGAACTGGAAGGTTTTGATCTGTAGATGGAATTACAAAAATATTTGTCATTGAAGATTACCCTTCTTCCTCATAGTGAAATGCCGGAGGTTGTGCCAATTTGGCTACTCATGTTTACCACATAGATTGTAGGGAACAGAAGGGAAATCTCAGTGTCACACTTCACATGCGGCCAACTTGTGGTCAGGATTGCACCAGAGCTCCAAGGCTACAAGTCACAGACAATGGTTCCAGTGGTTCTGTCCCAAACACGCTCCTGTTTGCCAGCCCTTTCCAGACTACTGGGAAACGTGAAGCAGACATGACATTTCTACTGGGCAACTGCAGCATGTAACACTTAAAATCTGAAAGGGAATAATATCATACTTTGTTGTGGGAAGTGAGGCTGTGTGAGATGGTAGCTTTCATCCAGTGGTTTCTCAAAGAGATGGAAGCCATCAAGTAGGAAGAGGACTTTCTAAGCTAACCCTACATTAGTATAAGTGAATGCTGTCATTAATTCAGCTGCTGTGAGAGGCATTCAACATGCAATATTGTGGGCAAATGATCACAAAAACTTCAATTGTTTTCAGGTAGAACAAGCCCAACATAGCAGCAGCCAAACTGGCTATCTGTCACAACAGTCTTGGAGTACCCAAGCGAGCCCAGGAATCTCAGTGGCAGGCAACAAAGTAAAGGTGTTTGCTAATCATGTGGATTGTTGTTCAAAAGAAGTAAAGCCACCTACAGAGGAGTTTGGAAGGTATAAAGATGCATTAATTTAAGGGCACAAGGGATTCTGGTGAATGTGGAACCGGCATAATTGAAAGCCAGCAATAGTCCTGTTTTGTTTCACTGGAGTGAACCCAGGTCCAAGGGAGAAGGTGGCTGTGAGGGGTAGAAAGAAAGACTTATTAAAATTAAATGCTACAATCAGCTTTGACAGTTTCTGCAGTATAGGAGATTATTCTTCTCTACCTTATGTAGAGGAATATATAAGATGCATAAGGACTATATATATACAGTCCTATATAAGGACTGTATACTTAACCAGTGAAGCTGCTTTGTCTATTTTATTGTCGCAATTTATTTTCTCCCTTAAAAGGCCTTCTAACCTTCTATTTTGTTACAGCTGAATGGCATTTAAAATAGGAATTATGTATATGATGTTTAATATTTAAAAAAAAAAAACACATTGCAATTAAAAATTAGGGCCCACTCTACTTTTTAAGTGAAGAAAGGTATTTTGAGCTGGAGAGGATCTTAAATGTAGTGCTCTGGAGGGCTTATCCACTCTATTGGGATGACCTGAAGAGACAGGACAAGTTGAGTGAAAAGAAAGAATTTAACGGAAAAATTATAGGAATGGAGATGAACACAATGTGAGAAGAAAGAGGAAGTGATGAGAAACAAGGAGTGTGAAAAGAGGAAATAGAGGTTTGCTAAATTATGGATTCTTTTAAACTTAGTCTGTAGGAAGTTAATATTACTACAGTATAATTCACTGCTTTTATTAATTCAATTTGTAAGAACTGCAACTGGTAGGGAAATATTTTAGTCTTTTTTTTACCTGATAAATTTTTGAAGTCCTACTTGTTTACTAATAGAGAGCTTTTACAGATGTTAAGACAAATTATTTTTTCAAAATAAAGCCCTTAAATATGCCTTTAATTACCTTAAAGATTGATTCTTTCAGAAGACTATGACAAAATATGGACTCTAGGAGCATCTAAACAATTTTTTTTCTAAAATAAAAGGTTCTGAAAATCAAATCTTCTGTGACAATGCCAAGCCAATAATAATTTCTAAATACTAATGCATCAGAAGCAATTCTCCATGCTCATAGGTATGAGCTGTTCAAGCTGTGCTGAATGTCTTACTTAAGGTTTTAAATTTCTCTTAGTTCTAAGAGAAAGATGGAATGTCTGAGGCTGTTTTTTAAATGACCAATATCCCTAATATCTGTTTTGAAAAGTATGACATGAAATATTGTTTTACCTCTCCAGAATTTGAATTTTCTTCATCAGTTTATAATTATGTTTTCTTAATCAGTTATCAGTTATATTTGTATAACTGTTTGTAGAAATGATTTTGTATGTACATATGAATGTGTATAATGATCTATTAATGTTATTTTTTAAAAGACCTTAGGGATCAGGAGAACATGGGTTGTGAAGAGAGTAAACTAGTTTTTATTTTCAGTTTCCTCTTTTCTAAGAATACATAGGAAAGTTTCTTAATTAACTAATATCATAATGAACATATTGAAAGATGAACTATGATGATATCACTCAGGTCTTTGGATAATAAGGATATTTTTAAAATAGTTGATGAGAATTAAGCATAATTTTCTACCAAAACTAGCATGCGCTATTAAGATGATGATAGCAATGCAGGGAGAGCAACATCAATCATTTAAACTAGTTCTGGCAATTAAATTGCATGCCTCGAGTGTGTTTGGGAAAGCTTCACTAAGGAGTCAGGATTTATGCTTAGATACCAGAATTAATATCTAAAGCTGGATCTCTGGAGTGAATCTGTATTTTACACGCAAATGTGTCTTTGGGTATCACCTCAAGTATGGTAACTTTTACTAACTTTTGAGCTGCTTTTGGAAAAATGAAGAGCAGTGTGGTTGTAGATCTTCAGATTGCATTTCAGACATTTTTTAGAAAATAATTCAAAGTTCAGAAACAAGATGATCACCGATATGATGATAATGATAATGTTTCACGTCTGGTTTTCTGCAGTGTGAGAGATTGTCCTTTTTTTATGCTAACAGAACATCTTGTACAGGCAGGTGTGTCCTATACCATGTAATGAAGTTTTCAACCCAGATTGCTAGTTAATTCATTACAAGGTATTTTACAGATAAAATGCATGAACTTGTTTCAGGGAGAAGTGTGAAGAAAGGTATAGCCATAACTATAGTTTGTTGCCTTGCATTGTTGGCCAGATGTATTTTCCGAAGAAATGGGTACACTCTCAATCTGGAATTCAGCTTTAGACCTGATTTTGGTGTGTACTGATGTACTGTGACTCAGTCTGATCCTGAAATCAAAATTTCCTACATTTTGCATCCTCAAAGGAAGATGGTCTCCCAGCAGGTGTTAGTGATGAGGTGTTTGCTAATTTACGGCAGTCAAACTTCATGAAGTTCTTGAAATAAAGGGTAGAATTTTTCAGAAGTAACAAAACCTGCAAACTTCTGACTTCTGAAACAAAGACTATAATTTTTCACCAGTAGTGAAAAGTAAGGCTCTGTAATATCTGGTTTTTAATAAAAGTTCTTTCAAAGAGATTTTTCTTTCATGAAAAAAGACTGCAAACATCTTTTTTTGCCATGTTCACCTTCATTAACACAACTTGCTGACTTCCTTCCTCAGCTGCAGTTCTTCCTACACTTAGAGGTCAGAAAAGAGCAAGATCAACAAGCCACACATCTGGCTGTCTCTCTTTCCAACTGGAACAAAGAAACAATTTTTTTTTAATGGCTTTTTAAGTTAATTGTAAACAATTTGGTTTTGGAGTCGCTGACTTGCACCAAATGTTTGTCGTAGGCGGATGTAGGGAAAAAGGACTATGTCCTAATGTAATTCCTCTGTGGCCAGCGAGGGGAAAAAAAAAATCACACACAGAAAAAAAGGAACATCTTGATCCTTCTAGCATCGAAATATGCTTAGAATTTTGAGTGCCTTTCACAAGCTTGAAATACATGCTTTGAAGAGGCAGAGAGACAGAAGTAGTTGCTCATTTTATTTTCCTATACTCTTTGTATACAGTGATACTGATTTATTTTTTCCCGCTTTATTTTTAATAGCTGTTTATGTATGTACAAATTGACAGTGGCAAAAGATCAGTTGCAAACAACAGGAATAGGGGGGAAAATATTTTACAATGAGAGTTCTGTTCTATCCTTTTTTCTTGTATTCATACTGTTCCTAAATGCTTTTTTCCAGTAAACATCAGGAAATTATATTTACAGTCATTAGTCTTTAATTAACCTTTTGAAAACTAATACTTTACTAATCAGTAAAATGCAACACTTTTCCAATTACTTTACCTCTCGCATCAGGTAGCATCAGTTTATCTAATCTGTTGAATGTACTTTCTTTTAAAGTGTTTTCTCTAAAGTAAATATCTGGTGTGGCGTTTGGTACTTTGATACTTCACAACAGGAAATACTAGAATTGTTGACGCACAGCACTTCTGAAGCTTCAGCTATTTTTCAAATACTTTATTATACTTTTATGTATCTGATTTGAGCTCATACAACTCTGATATTTTGATTGCTTTGTTTAAGGTGTCTGGCATGATAGATTTATTTCTAACCTGACCATTCTGCTAAATATTTATAAATGTCCTGATGTGAAAAGTAAATTGATAATACCAGTTTACTAGTACATTTGGCTGTCTGGAACAATGCTCAAATTTCTGACAATAAAATGAATCATCCAAAGGAAATATTTTCTATCCATTTGTCTGGAGAAGAAAAAAAGGCACTGTACTACTATTATTTTTTGTCAAATTTAGGTGTTTGAGGTGATAATGCCACTTAGTGGATAACAGCCTTAACTGCAACCTTTTTTCCAAACCAAATGATGTAGCAGACAGCTATCTTGACTTATATCGGAGTTTTCCTCCTGGCTAGAATATGCTGATTGTAGCATGTTTTCAGAGAACCTTTTGTTATCAATTCCATTTTGGGAAGTTTATGATTACCAGTTCAGTTTGTGGATGATCTTAGAATGTAGGAATATTTTATTGCAGAATCTTAAACTTCTTATAGGAAAACAAGGATCTTTTTATTTGCATATTTAATTTGATTGGAAAGATTAAACAACAATCTTGGTCTTCTTGCGCTAGTTCTTTAGGTTGATGAAATGTAATTGGCAGTATGTGATAATTGTGATGGTTTAAGCAATTCTTGGTTTTAGCACTTAGGGTTGGAAGATTGATGGCTGGGCAAACTCTTAACCAGAACAAGCCAGTTCTTCAAGAACTGAATTGAAGAGGACCCGATGGAAAGTGGCCCTTTTCTCAGGAGACGCTGTGAAGTGCATGCACAAGAAGGGGGATATAGGACTGGTCTGGGCCCTGTTTTTGTTGGACTTTTGTAGACTTTGAATAATTCTGCTTTGGATTATTAAAAAGGTGAGATATTCACTAAATATCTATTCCACCACTGACATTTATGATTATTACTTCTTGAATATATTATTTTCATAAGGGCTTTTCTTTGCTAAGTAGTTTGGATGGTAGTGTTAATAACTTTGGTATAAAATTTAAATACATAAAAATTCAAAAATTTTATCTGAGACCATTACATATGTGCATATGAGTTTATACCCTCTATATAAGAATATTTTTCTTCTAATATCAGTGTATTAAAAAATATCCATTCTATAATAAAAGAATACTATCCTCTGCAGTTTTAAGGCTTTTTAATGAGAAAGGTTTTTTGCACTGTTGAAAGATATATTAATTTAGGTCTTTCCAGTCTTTAAACTGTGTTCTTTGAACTTTTTTTTTCCCATCAATCCCCATAATCTGCAGTCATTGAGCATTTTTTTTACTTAATCTTTCAGGCTTTTCTAAAATTTTCAGTTATGCAGTTTTTATTAGTAAGTCAGTTGAATAAACTGCAACTAAAATAATGATTGGCTCAGAGGAGAAGGAAGAAAACAAATTTCCAGCTATGTTTCAATACTGTATTATGAAATGGTTTTATTATTGATGAATATTACACATTTTTTCCAGAAAATGTCTATCTTCCATTTGTTCATCGTGAAATTGGGAATATTTGAGGGTTTTTTTTCCGCCCCATCCCATCCTCCAGAGAACTCATACCATCTCAGTCATGAGCTAAGAAGAACCCATGTTTTAAGACCCCATTAGTGCTGAAGTCACATGGGTGTTCTTCCTCCTCATAGCTCTGCACAACTGCCTGTGTCTCCAGACACCTAGAGCAGATGGCTTTGAGTCAGCAAATAGAAAGTTTACTTAAGATGATGATTTTCATCTTGATTGCTATTATATTTTTGTAACAAGCAACTATTTTGTAGTTCTTGGCTAAAGTTGCTGCTTTGCAGCTCTCTGCGTACACGTATACATTATGTACACTTGTGTGCCTGCATAATTTTTAAACAGTTCAAGCTTTTTGAAAAGTTACATGGCTATTTCTTAAAATATTATTAAGTGAACTATTTAAATAGTTGTTTATAATTTGATTTTTTGTTAGAAAGTAATGAATGATGCTTTTACGAGGGCGTTATTTCTTTCATATTTGACTTATGTCACCTCTACTGAAATGTGAATGGGGAGTTGGTTTCAACTAAAGTCAAACCAGTAAGGCTGTTAGATCCTTTTTTCAAATGTAAAAACAGAATTTAAAGTTTGCTCTAAACCAAAATATAGTGCATTTTCTATAGTTTCTAGTTCTAAAAGGATTCATTTGCCTTTTTAAACAGGAGTACTCAACAGAGGCAGTAAGAAAATACTGAATGTAACTACGTCACTCTGGTTTTGATTGCAGATAATTGGCTTTTTAAAGCCCGTGTATCTCATCCTGAGTATCTGGGGTTTAGTCATGAACTACAAAAGGAAAACAAGATTTCTTCCTTCTTTCAGCTTCTTCACTTGGAAAGAAATAATGCTAATTGAAAACTCTTGGATGTAACTCCTGTTAGATGCAGGACTGGGATGCCCTGCCAGGAATGCTCACCACCCCAGGGTTTTGCTTGCTGCCAGGCCCAGTCACTGCTACACTGTTTTATGTTCCAGTAGAAATGGTGGTTTTCATAATTTTGGATGCAAATTTACAGTCACAGTTACTTTTAAAGTTAAATTCTGAGTTTAAGTGGGAAGGAAAGAAATGGGATTTTTTTTTTTTTTTAATCTTGTTGCCCATACTGGAGTGTGATTATTGAAATATTATGTGGATTAGTTTGGCTTTATTTAGAAAAGTAAGAGTGGAGGGGAAACTCATCCATGGATACTGGAGTTCTAGTCCCTCCAAAGGTCTGGGTTGATGGGGCAGGGAGGTGACGCAGGTGACTGAGTGCAGATAGGAACTCATTATTAGGTCCAACCCTGGCCTTACCACCTTTGCTGAGGCGTGCAGGCAGGAGGCATTTTGGACAAATTAACCAGTTTGTATTCGGAGCCTGAATTTTCCCCATGCTTTGAGTCAAAATTGGGGGCGGCCTAGTGGCAGCAGGGGGCGCCCCTGCCCTGCTCTGCCCTCTGGGCCACGCCCCCTCCAGGCCACACCCCCCCGGCCACGCCCCCTCCAGGCCATGGCCTGCGCAGGAAGTTTGAGTTCTAGGTTTTCTTTCCTTTAGCATTGCTCACAAAGTGGAAGAATTCTCTGTTTTCTTCGGGTAATGGGGCCTCCGTAGTCTCCTGCGTCTTGCGAAGGGGAAGGCAACAAACTTGTGTCAAAAAGGGGCTTGCGATTCATTGCCACCCGCCTTTGTCAATTAGCTAAAATTAGATTTTATAGCAAAGCGAGAGCGGCGCATAAAGTCACTACTGTGCATCAATTTTATTGTCTTAATAAAAAGTTATTGTGCAAATTTCATTGCTAAATTCGGAATAGCTTCCAGTAATGATTCAAATTAATTATTGCAGAGCCTGACAGGGTCAGTATGTTATTTTACTTTTCATTTACACTTAAAAGAAATCTAATTTTTAATTAAAAGGATGGTTTTAATTCAGCACCGTCCCCAGTTTTCTTTATTTGTCATCTTTGGCAAATATCAGACTTGTTAACGTACCAGAAGAAGTTGCAGTGGCTTTTAGCAGCTCATGTTGTGGCACAAAAGCTTGTTTGGTCTTCTGTGTAAATAAAACACATTATATGAAAATAGGTTTACTAGGGGATGTGCTTCTTTAAAGTATTAGGCACAATGCAAAATTAAGAATCTTGTTATGTTTACATCATTAAGAAGGCTAATGTGCTTGCCTATTAAGTAAATGCAATTTTCAAGCCAGGCTATATTCCAGAAAAATGCCATGGTCCCAATCTGCTCCTGTACATCTTAATTAATTGAATGTCTAATGTGAAAGGAGCTAATAAAATAATACCAGAAAGGATTAAAAAATGACACAAAGCTAATTAAGAAAAAAGGAGGAGTTTTATTGGAATTCATACTTTCCTGTAACTCCTGCATACTTACAGATTAGACTTCTTCTTGCTCAATATTCGGTCTCCTCAACCAAATTAAATTAATGTGGGAGCAATCTTTAAAAAATTCCAGAGTTTGGCAACTTTCTTAGCTGCTTTATGCTTAATTTATAGTCCAGTAAAATGGTTAATTTTTCTTTCTCAGTCTTTCTGCTTACCAGTTCATCTGCATTTGTGGGATTGATTTGTTATTTTCCCTTTAGTGGACTATTTTACATTTCTGTTTACTGAATTTCTTCTGGGTAGTATCTCGAGTTTATCAAAGTGATTTTGAATCGTGATCCCATTTTCCATACTATTTCAATTCCCTTCTAGCTTATTGCATATTTTAAAAGGTTATTTTCTTCTCTGTCACTAATTAAAAGTATTAAACAAATATACAACAGATACTGTTTAAAATTACCATCCTCTTTTGCCAGTAAACCACTGACAACTCCTTTTTCAGATTTTTAATGTTGCAGCATTTTCTCTTTTCTCATTTCCAGTCATTTATCAAATCTCCCTCCATTGCATATTTCTTTCCTTCTTTCAGTTCTTCTATATGCTTTTACAGACATATTGATTTAAAAGTCTCCATTTTATCTACTTTGTCCATTGGAATAACCTATTATCTCCTGCACTCTCTTGTCACTTAAATCAACATTCCAAGAGACCAATTCTTCCAAGATACCTGAGATTACTGAAACTGCTTTCTTTGAAATCATGATCTTTAGTTTGCTGTTTTCTCCTTTTTAGCAACCTCTGCTGTTTGTAATGAATGTCTCCTGTATTTCCATCCCTATATTCAGTTAATTCTCCCCTTAAGTATAAACAAGTCTAAAATAGCCATTCCTCTGCAAACTCCTCTGTTCTAGAAAGAATATTTATCGCTCCAGGAGCTTGTACGGGGAGAGTCAGTTAACCCTCCTCAGGCTTCTTGCCCAATTCTGTTACTCAGATGCCACTGTAGTTCAGCAAAGCCTTATTTACCACTTACTTAGGATTAGGTAGTCTATCACATTGCTGTCTAGGGTTGATACCTGTTTTTTCATCCTTTATGCTCACCTGGAGATAACATAGGAGGTTTTTCTTTTACCTTATCCAGAAATTTTAAATTAAAAAAAAAAGTATATCTTATTCTCCAGCTTATTTTTTTTAAATACATTTTTTCTCCTAGTGGAACTCTTGCTATTTCCATCAACAGCATTGTAATGGAAACTGGTCAGCAATTTTTCTTATTTTGTGTAATGAGATATTTAATAAGACCACTATTATACAAATGGAACTATTTTGAACTAATAGCAACTAATCCCTACAAAGATCCACACTTCATCTTTAGTTCCTCAAATCTTGAGCAATTGATACAAATACGCAGCTTAATTCCAGCAATGTCAGTATGTTTCTCTGATGAGTATTAATTGTCTGTTTAGTATTTTAAGATACTGTTTGACTTTTATGCCCTTTTGCAGAAAAGAATACTTGTAAAGAGTGCTTCAGATCTACTTAATATAGTTTCTTACCCTCCAAACCAGAAATACAAATTTAGCCATCAAAATGCATTATGTTGTATGTACTGATACATTCAGAGCAAATCACGAGCAAATACACAATAAGAAATCCAGCTGCTGTAGGATTTATGTCTGGCTTGACTGAGATTAGATGTGCTGGTTTTGGCATTTATGTATTAAAAGAGAAGGAAAATAGATAAAGAACAAAGTTAACGTACAAAGACTTACTGCTCTTATCAACTGGCACAAAAAATAACTCTGAGAGCCTTTACCAGGGTTGCACAAAGACCTGGAATATGATGGTTTTCATCTTATTTTTTCAGACACTTGCATTGGATTTTCTGTGAACATAGTACAAAATACTATGTGGCAAAGTCAGAAAGATGTATAGTTGGCAGTCATTAACAGGCAGAAAGGAGCAGAAAAATTTTTTCTGGTCCTGATTTTTCACCTGAGCCTTCTGTTTCTGTATCAAAGAATATATATATATTTTTTTTTTTTTCTAGAATAGACTTTTCACTCAATATATTCACCAATGTAGAAAACAGATGCTTTTTCAAATGCCCAAATCCCTAGATTTCCAATATTGTGTTCTAGGATGGTTTATTTCCTTTTTCACTATGATTTTGAGGAAATTTTAAGCAGAAGGGGACAATATGGATGCTCTTCTCTCACAAGAGATTGGAAGAACTAACTCAAACTCCACCTGGGGAAAAAAAAATGGAGTGGTTTTGTTTTGAAGGAAGAAACACTTAAATTAGCCAAACCCTTTTGGTTTCTGTTAAAGGTATCTCTCTCCCATCTATCAGCTTGGTAAACGCCAGTATCCTGCTTTGCTTACCTGACAGGATCCACTGATAGAGGCTCCGTGTATCCTGTGCAGGGAAGATGTGCATAAACATCTGTGCCCCGTGCAAATGAAGTTACTGTAGTTACTGTGCACTCAGGTGGAAGGATCAAAGCACAACAGTGTTTTCTTAACTTCAAATACAATTTTATTCTAATTACTTAATTTGCTTCCATTCTACATTTTTTTTTTGTTGGGGTTTGGTTTTTTGTTTATTGTGACCTATGAATCAGAATCCACATAATTTGGTTGCTTAGTTTTCATCCTTTTATGATGGTTCTTCTGACATTCTGCACTTTGAAAAAATATATATAGGAGTTCTGTTCAAAGTACCTTCAGGTGTGAGGGTTGGCATGTAGAAAAATCTCCCCCTTGAATAAATTAGAAGTTCATCTGAGGTGACCTTTTCTTTTCTTTTCTTTTTTTTTTTTTTTTTTTCTTTTAATTTTTATTTTAGGGAATCCATGAGCCAAGATCTTTAATCATTA